>VOMN01023637.1:0-16673 GCA_014899125.1 Orchestia grillus | reverse complement strand
TGGGAAAATATATCCAAAAGAACCCAGTTGAAGTTTGAAAAACTCTCCTCCCAATTGTAAATGTGCGTCAGGTATCCTTGATACGTATTATTTAGAGAAATATGAAACAGCTGATGCAGATCGCAAAAAAAAACTAGCTGATCAAAATTCCAGCTCTGTAAAAAAATAATTTTTAGGAAAAATTATACGAATTTTTAAATTAGACAGGGAGAAAACACAACATGTCGCTTGATGAGGGCATGAAAATAGACGTATCATTGACAAGTGATTCCAAATCCACTGTAAGATAGGGCATGCGATGTTGTTACGAAGTTAAATGTAGGGAATAAGTACCTTTTTTTCTTTTCGTCGAAATTTTTTATTTAAATGAGTCTAGGTTCGAATCGTTCAAATTAAATGCGCTTAAGATGTTTTTCACTGCCCCTGCATGACAAGTTTGCCTCACTGAAAATATATTCCTGGTGTCGGGACTTCACGATGCATTGTTAACTGAAGCGGCTCGTGAAGCTGGATAGATGCAAGGAACGGCAATGCTTTACATTACACGCTACACCTTATCTTAACTCGTTTTTTACCTAAAACTCAACTCTCAACATAACATAACTTGACTTGACGTATGTGTGAGTATATGTACATGTATCCAATTTTAGCCTCGAAATTTGCCTTAGCGTCATTCACCGTGAGATGCTGGCGTGGTGATCACGAACAGAACTGGTACGGGTACGAACCGGCGGAGACCGCTGTCTCATAATACACATTTCGTTTTCTTGTGGATCTAACATCGTGCATAAGCTGGTTGGTGGGGATCCTTTAGAAATTTGATACAACACACCTCTATTTTAAAGTTTTGATACCTTATTGTGTTTAAACTTAGTGAAGAACGGATGTTTTTTACATTCTTATGTGTCATCATTTGCGATTAAACTCTTTTCCATTTGTTTCAACAAGTATCAAAATTAAGCTGTAAAAATGCTCAAAATATTTCGTATGAATCACGACTTTTATGCTATTATTTTGCGGTTTATCTTATGCATAAGATAATGTAGGTTGCAACAGGTCATCTTTGCACTCTAATTTATGTTTTAAGATGTATGAACAAAGATCACACAATGGTTTTGAGTAAATATTAATCTTTTCGGGCTTATGAACCTCAATTTCAGGCTGAACGAGTATTAGGAATCACACTTCGAAGTTTCAATGAGACTTCTACCCTTAATTTTAAGGTTATAGTTTTACTGATCACAATCTGAGATTTCAATGCGACTTGCACTTTTTATTTTCAAGGCTGTAATTTCACTGAATAAAAACCCGATGTACCATGCTCAGTATGTGGCTGATTTCGTAATAAAATTTTTTGTCTTTCTTTCTTTCTAGTACTGCAAAGCAACTATGGCCACGCTCCACATCATAAGCTACGGCTTTTTTCAACCCGTTTTGTATTGCAACCAGTCGAGTTATCTTTTGCAAGCCACATAAAGTAACTCGGAGTTGAAAATCCCCTGAAATAAATCTACAAAACGTGTTTTGTTCGAGCACTTTGGTAAATTTTTGAGGTCTGCATTTCGTTAGAAATGACGCAAAACGCACTACATCAAAGATATTCTGTGGTACTCGTCATCAGAGATGTTCAGCCGAGTGCAGCAAGGAACGATCGTGTAAAAGATAATATTTCTACTTTTAGCGGCCGGCGGTCTAGACAAAGTCAAAGTGAACTACCGGTTTCAATGCGACAAAGGAAAATGTAAGTCTTTTAGGAACTGTTGCATTAATCTTTCTAGAATGACCCTCACACGACTGTAAGACGAGCGTGAATAAACAGGTACCATCTACAATCATTTTTGGGTCCACCATAAAGTTGCGAGCCCTCTAATCACAATCTTTATTCAAACACCCAATTTTTGTACAAGGTCATTGAATAAAAACGAGTTCAAACAAAAGGAACCTCGAATGTACTGAAATTCAAGCTGTTCTCAATGAAAAAAACACTGTTTTTTAAGCCCTCGATTTATTCTCTCGAAATACTACGCAATGCACGGCGACATTCGTCGTGGGTCCGAGTTTGTTCTTGAACTCTGGCGTGGTTTGTATTTTTGAAGTGTTATGAATGAGGACCGGGGGTTGAGGAGCTTGTTGGGAATGATTAATGGCAGTGAATATTTCAGAATTTTAATTTTCATTTCACCTTTTAATTTCTTGAATAGGACTAGAATTGTTCTGTATCAATTTTTTAACCAGATGATGATGTAAGATACATTGAAAATTTGCTTTTAGATGTAGATATAGTTTTAAGGATATTTGCTTTTAGTTAGATGTACTTTTATCAGGCTTTTTGTGTTTTTTTTAGAGTTTAACTCGTCGTGAACTGGAGCAACTCTCCTATTTTTTATAGCCCCCAGAATGAGCGCACACGTGGAGACCGTCTTTCAACGTATATTTGAAATATAATTATTAATTGCTATACTTTTCACATGCAGTACATCAATAGGTATTCAATGCATTACAGCTACTGACGACGCGTGATCAAACATGTGAGGGATGTGAGGTTTAAGCTTCCTTTTCCAGGGGAAGCACTCCGTTGGTTCGCAAAAACTCGTTTGATCAACCGGGAATCGAACCCATGCTTCCGAAACGGGAGCGGAACACGTCACTACTGCGCTGTGAAGCCTAAAGACTTCTGAGACAGGAAGAATAACTTAGATTCGCCTTTGTTGGGCATTAGTGGTCTTTCACACGATCAGCCAATGTGTGAAGACAGTGTCGGCTTACATCCATATATGAGCACCGTATGCTAACTTTGTTCAAGGATCTGTGCAGTCCCTTGACTCGCACCTGCCGCTAAAATGAAGAGAAAAGTTAACATTCGATGCCCATAATTGGGCGCCCCCCGCACTGTCTTCAGACATTGCCTGATCGTGTGAAAGGCCATTTAGTGCCCTTTATACGCAAGCAGTAGAGTAGCTGTGTGCCCCCCTGCCCGTCTGTTTCGCTGCCCTCAGCAACCGCGGCCTCGTACGAGTACGTTCGTGACATTAACAACCATTAGCAACCTTTTTTAGCGTGTTAAACTAACATTTGTTGGTTTGGCTGCGCTCGTAGCCAATATTTGTTGATTGAACGAAAACCTGTCAATTTTACGGCGAATGCATTGCATTAACATTCTAGTTTGTCACGTATCCTAGTTGACTTTCCCGTAGTTCCACTGCCATTATTTGAAATATGCAAAAAAATACTGTTCACCTCACGAAGAAATTCCAACAATATTTCATACGAATTGCAAAGGTAGAAGTGGATTTTTTAAAAATCGGTATACGCACCCCAACGAAAATGACAGAATTTATCGTAGTTTATTCCTAAAATAAATTAATTTCTTCAGTGAAGCCGCTCCTTTTCGTGTCTTTTGAAGTGAACTATTCATAAACGAACTATTTTAACTTGAATAATGTCAAGTCGTATTCCATTAAATACGAGATTTAGCTTCCTGTAGGTTACATTATTATACGACACAATATTCAGTATCCTATCTACGGCACTGCCGCACATCTGCGCCGCTCGCAGCACTTTTCTCTATGGTGTAGCACGTGAAAAGTTTCACAGAGAAAAAAATTATATATGTGTATGTACACGACGGCTATCATCATAAGAGTGGGGGATATGTAAGTAATAACAAAACAACGACTGTAATAGGCTTGCCTTCAACAAATAACGAGACAAACGATGCTCATTTATCAAAATATCCTCTTACTCAAAAGGTAAATATCAAAAGAAATAATGTAATTTTCTGGATTTCTGATAGGGCTGCCTTCTCTGACACAAACACGATGATGAATACGGACCCGAGAATCTGGACCCGAAAGTTTTCTCCTGTCTAATTCGTTAAGATGCGGACTTGAAATAAACGAATGTACACACCAAAGATATTATTGGGATAGATATTTTAGATTGAAATATATTTTTAATTGGTGGGACACTACTGATGACCTTGGCTTCCATACCATCGAGGGCATCGCTGGTGCCAGACATGTGCAGGCAGCGTTGCCAATGGAACAGATACTTCTGTGAATTTTCTAAAACATGTGATCGATTTTCAGAATTCTAAACGATTCACGTTACGTCGACTGTAGATTTTTTTGTCCGTTTGCCATTTTAATACTAATAAAAACTAGTTCAAAACGTCAATCTAATCCACGTTGCCTTACTTTATTGTTGAAAATATCTGTAAAATAATTCTGGAAGATTTTCTTAGCTGTGTTGGCATCACTATGCCAGTAGCTTACTGAACAGTCGTAGGGGTAGTGGTGTGGCTGAGAGCAGCTGTATGTCCAATCGCTCCACTCGCTGGAAAACATTTCAGGAACTTATGTCAACGCTGGAATTTGTGTATTGATGAGTTCTGGTCCTGTATTGATCGTCGTAGGAATAAACAGAGATACCTTGTTCCAGCTGCAATGATCATCTACTCATCTACCGCCGGTTTCTACGAAGGCTTGTGAGTAGATGCGGTAACACTGCATACTTTTGAAAGTTAATATGATTTAAAATTTATCAACTAGTCAGAGTAATATCAACATGTGTGCTTATCATTATACTTCTTAATTTTTACTACTGTTATTATTTTGCTAGAAATAGTAGATTTTAATATGGAATGCGACGAGAGACCTCCAGGACTTATATCTGCTCATGTTTTATTTGGGTTTTTCATCATTTTATTTTGGTTCCATTTGATTTTGATTAGATTTCATTTTGCTTGTATTTCATTTTCGCGTGTATTTCATTTCGTTTATTTTTCATTTCACTTATATTTAATTTTCGCGTGTATTTCACTCTGCTTGTGCATCATTTGGCTTCTACTTCATTTCGGTTATATTTCATTTTGGTAATGCTAAATGGACCAGCGTACCCGACCATTTCCCGCGCCCCATACCTCGTACACGCAGCAGAACTGTTCCTGCGGCGTTGGCAGGAATTCATGTGGTGAGTGTTCAGCAGATTAGTGTTCGGGGCCTCAATAAGGACGGTGTTCTGAGGCCTATTGTGGCGTTGGTGTAGGGATATTTGCTGTAATTCCAAGGTGTATGAGTAATCTGAGTAAATTTTTGGTGCAGAGGTGATCTCAGGAATTTTATGGCATAGGGGTGTTCATGGTAATTTTATGGTATTGGGTATTTTGAGTAATTTTGTGGCGTTGGAATATTTCCAGAAATTTCATGATATTGGGATATTCTCAATAATTTTACGGTGCGAGGGCATTTTCAGCAATTTTAGGGCGAATGGAAATATTCCATAATTTTACGATGTTCTAGAATTCTCAGAAACTTTTGTGGATAGAAAGGGTACGTGAAATGCTGGTTTCGCTAG
Source organism: Orchestia grillus (assembly GCA_014899125.1). NCBI lineage: Eukaryota > Metazoa > Arthropoda > Malacostraca > Amphipoda > Talitridae > Orchestia > Orchestia grillus. The sequence continues at coordinate 11,318 of VOMN01023637.1, read as the reverse complement.
ACCATATAAGGTGGCTCTCGGCCATATAAGGGACCCAGTTGACACCCTTGTAGGTCACCGAGGACGCCATAATCCACTGGGCAAAGAGCCGTGAAGAATTTCTCGCCTGATGTTGCGAGCGCAGTCCGCAGTGTAACCTCTTTCGCCGGAGCATTTATAATTATCCTAAATTTTATCAATCCAAGCTACGATGCAGCAATGCGATGCTGTGCATTCGAGAGAAAACTAGAGCATAATTAAACTATGTTAGTAAACTAGAAAATAGTTTATGTAGTGAAGGGTCAATAACGTGTTTTTTCCCTTTAATAACGTATTCTTTTCTTGTTTACAACGTTTTTTTTCGGTAATAACATGTTCTTTTCTCATAAATAATTAATTTTTCTTGTTAATGATGTATTCTTTATTCGATAAAGAACACGTCATTAACCGTCAGCATTTCACTGGAGAACCCGTCACCGTATACTTGACGTTCAGATTACACAAGATTTTTTTAGTGGGACATGTGAAATGGATTTATTTGAGGCAGGTTATGGACAATAAATTCTGTCATTTACAATCGACCGCTGAACTGTGGACCGCTGGGGTCGGGAGGTCAGTTGCCATGGTGTGCGTGGGGGGTTCAGTAATTTCTGATGCAAACTTCGTTAAAAATTAAATGCCGAGGCCAAGACTGATTGGGTAAGAGGTAGTAACTGGGCAAGGGGCACCAGCTGGGCAAGAAGCACTAACTGGGCAAGGGGCACCAACTGGGTAAGGAGCACAAACTGATCAAGATGCACCAACTGGGCAAGGGGCGGCAACTGAGTAATTTGCAGTAACTGGGGAAGTTGTAGTAACTGGGCAAATGGTAGTAACTGGGCAAGGCGCACCAAATGGGCAAGGAACATTAACTACACAAGTAGTAGTATCTGAGTGAGTTACAGTAACTAGACAAGTGGCAGTAGCTGCAACGCATTCGACTTGATACTTTCACACACTGAAATATTTCGTAAATTTTCAGCATGTATTTTGCATGATTAGGCCACCATGTATCCTCGATGTTCTTTTATGAAATTCTATTGTTAATTAAATGTTGAGAGGGGAAACAGTAGAGCTTTGCTACTGACAATAGTTAGTTAAATGTCAGGAGCGTTATCCGTAGACTTTTGCGACTGACAATAGTTAGTTAAATGTCAGGAGCGTTATCCGTAGACCTTTGCGACTGAAATTAGTTAGTTAAATATTCGGAGTAATAACCGTAGAGTTTTACTACTGAAAATATTTATGAATTGAAGCTTATATCTAAATTGGCAAACAAAAGCGGTTCAAAAGTTCAAGAAATACTAATAATACGTACATTACGAAAAAATGAACAAAATGCTCCATCATGGGACTTTTGATGTGATTATTCACGTCAATAAGTTTGATATATTACTCCTAACCTACGATTAGATTTTTTGTGTGTCACCCTGCAGCAGTTCATAGTCGAACGTTTTTACTGGGGCATCCAAAATTACTTGCAATTGTCTATCTTTTGGTTGCCTAAGCTCGGGTACCAGGCTGGATTATTGATTATCGACGGGGTGGCGAAATGTTAGACTGGGTGATCACAAGGTGTCTCACTCTTTTAGCATGACTAAGTGTGTTCTCTCACAATTTTAGAATTTCATCTTTCTTGCTCCGTGTTTTAGTATCTGGTTTTCTGAAAGTTCACAACGTGAATAATGTTTTTCACATCGTCACATCGAGTTACCTTCTTACATAATCAAGAAAAGATCATCAGAAAATATTTCTATCTCATGCCCCAAACAACATCTGTTGAGCCCTACTGACAGAGCGACTTAAAAATTTAAAAGTTCACTCAAAGCTTGAGATTACATTCATAGTACAAAACACAATTCTCAGGAAACTAGTTCAAGGGCTTCAGCATCGCCCCTCCTGCCTCACGCAGGATGCACAGGGTAGCACCCACGACGGTAGCACTGATACACTGAAAAAGCTCTGCACCCATTGTGATATAATAATAATTTATAATATAATCGTGATATAATAATAATCATAATAATTTTGAAAGGGGGTCTTACGTATGGCCTACCCTGCATATTTCTCATGTTGTTGATCATGAGACGCAGCCTGTCTCTCAGATTTATGGGGGAGCAATCTTGCGTCGATTGTAAAGCGAGCCCGCGCTGACTGCCTAATAAATTTCTGCAGCGCCTGCGCAGACCTGCAGAGCAGCAGAGCGTGTTGACAGCAGACGGCTTCCGTCTCCATGTGGATTGTTCGGAGAAATGTTGTTATTTCAGGACGTCCTTCAGAATGGAGAACGTTATTGCGATAAATGAAATGCTTCCATGTGATTTACATCTCAGTAGCAGTAGTAGTAGTAGTAGTGACAGTAGTAGAATAAGGCTTACTATCGTTTCAGTAGCCAGGTGTATAACGCGCCAAATTACATGTGAGTATGAATGTCGAAACCGTTTGCAGGACTTTAATACTCTGAGAACCCGTAGTGCCACTATATGGCTCTAATCCATAAAACTTAGGCCAATTTTTTGCGCCAATTTTTGTACAAAGCAAAATGCAGTTACATCAATTTAGTGATTGTACTAAATCGTGTGTGAATTTTGGTAGATAGTATACGGGTGAGAAATTCTTAAGTCCAGTGATTGTACATTTTGTCACCCCTGAAGATGAGCTATGTTTAATAGCCCGAAAGCTTGGGAAAATAAAATTTACAATCCAGAAGAAGTCGACTAAATTTACCTTCATGATATCACATCTATACATACTATGCAGTCGCAAGACCCTTTATAAATGACGGAATGACCCCTTAAATGTCCTTTTATAAATGGCTTTATAAATGACCCTCTGTAAAGGACCCTATATTAATCCTTAAAATAAATGTTTTTCCCCTTGAAGGTCGTAATAGATCACAAATGTACCTCATCGTTTCATTCGCAAGCAACTATTCGTGACCGAACTGTATTAATCAAAATACTGTCATATCACATAGTAACAAATTAAACATTTAACTTCCGTGATAAGCCATTCATATAGGATACGATATTCAGTATCCTATTTACGACACTGCCGCATATCAGCACGGCTCTCAGTCATAGTCACTTGCAACATGCAACTGTGCAACAGCATCGCTGCATTTAACATTGCAGCAGATCACTGCACAGAACTCTACATGATATATTAAGCTTCCGTTAGTAAACTGGTCTCTATCTTCATTATATATCATAATTTCCCCCCACATAACGTTAATTAACTAATTCTATGAGGCCGAGGTACCGTTGGTTCGTTAGTTACCCCACATAACGCTGGTTAACTATCCCTACTCGAGCGAGGCACCGCTAGTTACCACACTAAGCTTCAGTTAACTACTCCTACTTTGCTAGACACCGTTAGTTAGTTCACCTAACTTTAGTTCACTACCCATACTACAATAGCGCATCGCTAGTTCGCAAATCTCCCCCCCCCACGCACGTGAAGGCGCGACCTCCCAGCGCCCCCAACTCGGAGCCTCTGACACAAAATTTCTCCCTGCATTGGCCACTCATTTTCATGGAAGTTAATTAATGGCGCGCACTGGCGCGCAAGTTGGTGTGGCCGAGTGGATTGCATTACTGAAGCTCCTGTTGTTTCTGTTCATAATAAAGGGAGTTTTATGAGCCTCTGGGTGAAGTTGGAGAACGCTGTCCCGTTTGCGCAACGCGAACAATTTTTCAGCAGCCGAGGGGTTCTAACTCTAATACTAAAATGCGCTCCGAATATTCAGAATATAGAAGTTCTCAACAGCGGTTTTTGGATGAGTTTTTTTTGAGCACGGGACTTGGTATAAGCTTTTGGATTAGTTCATTTTTACTTTAGTCTGCTATTTTCGTTGATATTTTTGCGGTTACCGCTTGCAACGAACAATGCTGGTGTGAAGTACCGAGAGTTGTTCTTACCTTAGCCGCAAAGAGGCCTGATTAATGATTAAAACTTTCAATTTGTTGTCAATTTTGTGCTTATGGAGCTCAACGGTCAGTGTGCAGTGTACGTGTCCATCTGTGGGGCACGTGTAACGGGCCGAGGAGTGGGGCACGTGTAACGGGCCGAGGAGTGGGGCGCGTGTAACGGGCCAAGGAGTGGGGCACGTGTAACGGGCCGAGGAGTGGGGCGCGTGTCATTGAATTTCAAGTGCTATTTTTGCACGAATTTCATGAATGGAGTTTATTTTGTTTGGTAGAATTGTCTTTCTTAGGACTGCTGCAGTTAATGCAAAAAAAGGACATTAGTAATTTCTGACATCACTCCCGCAAAGTTAACAGCGAAAAGAAAAAAGGTTGGCAAGATTTGTAGCTGGATTTGACGCTGCAGTGCTGCAAGACTCGTGACTGGATTTAACGTTGCAGTGCTGCAAGACTCGTGACTGGATTTACCGCTGCAGTGCTGCAAGATTCGTGACTGGATTTAACGCTGCAGTGCTGCAAGACTCGTAACTGGATTTAACGCTGCAGTGCTGCAAGACTCGTAATTGGATTTAACGCTGCATTGTTGCACCAATAATTTTCTTTGACGCATATGTCTAGCTAATATCTTTAGGCCTCTCACTCTAACGCATTCGTCGTCTGGACATTGAAGAGAAAAGAAATAGAAATTTTTCTCGTCTGCGTGAGAGCAATGTGTGTTTTTTTCTCGCATGCCCAGGCCATCCGCGTGATGTTTTGAAAATGCCAAGGACATTGTCTCACATTCTTTCTTGTGGGTAAAAGATTACCGCGAAATGAAAATAAAGAGCCTCAGCTGAGGCTTTTGTTACATTAACTGGTCCCTCAGTTTCAGTCCCCTCTGCTCTGGAGGCCTCCAAGAAGACAGCACGCTGCTCCTCTACTTCTCTGAATGAGTTCTGTTGTCTCAGTGGCGTTCCAGAAGAACTGGAGAATGCATCTCAGAAAATGTATTAGTAGCTATCTCAAGTTTTCGACTTGCTGTCCATGACTCGTTTTCGAGGAAACTGAAATTTTTGACTTCTCTCAATTTTAGTTTTAATTTGCCGCACGGGAATGAAATCAGTGGGGCTATGCAGGCCTCTCGCTTGAGGGACGTTCCAAAGAGTCCGCAGTGTTGCTGCGCCCGCAGCTCCAACTGCGGCTCTCCTTCTCTGAACGCGTTTTGTTTCCTCTACGGTGTTGTGTAGGCCGCTTTTCCTGCGAAGATTGTGAACTTTGCTACTTATTCGGAACTTTTGTCCTACAACAATAGAAAAAACTCTTTCAACGCCCTTCTTTTTCCGCACACAAAGAGGAACCTGAATCCCATTTTGACTTATTGCCATCTTGTTTTACATTTGTGATTTGTTATTGACTTTGTGTGTTGTTGACTCGAGCGAATTTTTAATATTTGCTCAAAAATATGTCTTTTAGAAAACCTGATAGGAAAGGGCTCTTCACACGATGAGTTAAAGTCTGACGACAGCTTAAACGACACCTAAATTTGGGCATCGAATGCCAACTTTGCTCTTCATTCTGCAGTCAGGTCAGACGTCACAGAACTGTACAGCTCCTTGACTTGAGTTCATGAATTCGACATCCTTATTTGGGTGCTGCCAAAACACTGTCTTCCGACTTTGACTGATCGCGTGAAGGAGACTTCAAGCACAAGTCTTGCTTAGCTGTCCGTTACGATGAAATTTTGCGGATTTTGCTGCGTTGGTCCCTTTCGTAAATCCTTTCCTGTTTCGCTGCCGGCGGAAGCTGGATTTTTTTCTGCATAAGTACGTCCGGACGTTGACTATGTCTGGGCAACACGCACACCAGGCCTCCCCATCTCAGGCTGGAGCCCTCACCACCACGTCGAGCTTCTTCTGAGGGCGAGAACTAAAGTTCTAGATACTCTCAGTGTCATGTGACTTGCTGATGTATGTGGCATACGAACATCATTTATATATCATCAGTTATTGGTTGTCGGTATCATGTACGTCACTGATGTACGTGTCGTAAGAACATTACGTACATGTCGTCCGTTATTTGCTGTCTATCACGTGTGTTACTGATGTATATCTCGTAAGAACATCATGCACATGTCATAAATTATTTGCTGTCAATGGTATGCTTGTTACTGGTGCATGTGTTATAAGAACATCATGCACATGTCATCAGTAAGTTACAACAGGCCTCGCTGCTTCTCTCTGCAAGCTACAAGTCGCAGTGCAGGGTGTAAAATCACGAACCAATCAATTTTCACAGTTGTCAGGCGTACGAACAACTTTCCAAGAGTTGTCTCGATTCAGTGAGAGTGTGACGAGCGGGTTCACGCGAAAGCAAAACAAACATCGAAGGCTGAAATAACCTTTTTCTCATCCAAAGCTAAGCTGAGAGCACCACGTGAACACTGCCGATCTTAGGCAATTTGGCGGTGATGTTTGCTTTACATCACGAGACTGAGAAGTGGTGCGGCATTTCTGTCGCGAGGTGCCGCTACTGTGCCATCATTGGTAGTGTGCTTCCAAGATGTAAGTGCTCGAATAAGTTTACTGACTTGAAAAGTCTCATGGTAACTTACGATGAAGTCAATAGGCATGCATTTGATATTCGCTTGATTCGCGTTGCTCCCTTGCCTTGTTTGTAGCAACCGCTTCGCTTGACTCATTCTAGAGTTTCGTGTTGGGGTGCGTCCCACTCTAACCTGTTCGCCGGGGCATCTATAATTATCTATAATTATTTTTGGCAGCCTGAGCCCTTTCATCGATTGGCTTAACAGCTTATTGATGGGCCGGCGAAAGGGCCAGACTAGGTTGCAATGTACTGGAAACAAGTCCTGTCACAGACGTAATATCAACTACATTTTCTTTGCCTAAATTTTACTTCACAACTTTCTTTACACTGATTTCACTACATCAGTGAGCGAAATCCATCAAGAATGAACTTCTTAACAATACCTAATTTCTGCTCGCACCAGCCTGATATTTTGCAAGAAATTTCACTCACAGAAGCCTCCTCTCCCTTTGATGTCACCAACGAACACACAGCGCAGGCATCGTGACTAGAGTGCCACCTCAGCTGCGCGGAGAGCTGGGGGTAAACATGTGGTGCGTATGGAGGTTTTGACCTGGTTAGTCCAGGTCAATTGTGGCTAAGCTGAGCAGTCGTGCCTGTGTGGCTGACAGCCGTCAGCTGGCTGACACTCGTGCCACATGACGCGTGCCTGTGTGGCTGACAGCCGTCAGCTGGCTGACACTCGTGTCACATGACGTGTGTTTGTGTGGCTGACAGCCGTCAGCTGGCTGGCACTCGTGCCACATGATGCGTGTTTGTGTGGCTGACAGCCGTCAGCTGGCTGACACTGCTCAGCGAGCGACCAAATCTCAGGCATGGAAGCAAAATCTTGCTAATTCGTTGACCGAAAGAAGTAAAAATTCCGTCAAAAAAGTCACCTAATTCTTTTTATTATTTATATGGGAGAAAGTGCGGGTCGGTCTCAACAAATTACGCTGGAGAAAAAACACGGAATTCTTGGCCAACAAATTCTTGGACAGTTTTTCGGTGTTTGTGACAGTAAGAAGTGTGGAAATTTTTCACATTCATGGACTGCGATTGAAATGTTATATATGGCCAGACTACCGCCACACAAACCATACGGCAACTTGCAGTGCTGTGTGTCGCAGAAAAACTGCTGTAAAAGCCAAGATTTGAAATGTTTTATCGAGAAATCGAAGGTTTTCATGCGGATTCTCCCGAGGGAGCAGCATTGCCGGGGGAGAAGATATTCCGAGGCGCTACTGTAGGTAGCGGAGTGTGTAGAGCGCTACTTTTGATNTGTATAGAGCGGTACTTTTGGTGGGGAAGTGTGTAGAGCACTACTTTAGATAGCGGAGTGCTTAGAGCGCTTCTCTAGGTAGCGAAGTGCGTAGAGCGTTACTTTAGGTAGCGGAGTGTGTAGAGCGCTACTTTTGGTAGCGGAGTTTGTAGAGCGCTACTTTAGGTAGCGAAGTGTATAGAGCGCTACTTTAGGAAGCGAAGTATATAGAGCGCTACTTTAGGAAGCGAAATGTGTAGAGCGCTACTTTAGGAAGCGAAGTGTATAGAGCGCTACTTTAGGAAGCGAAGTGGGTAGAGCGCTACTTTAGGAAGCGGAGTGTATAGAGCGCTACTTTAGGAAGCAAAGTGGGTAGAGCGCTACTTTAGGAAGCAAAGTGGGTAGAGCGCTACTTTAGGAAGCGAAGGGGGTAGAGCGCTACTTCAGATAGCGGAGTGGGTAGAATTAGCTGTAATGTGACGGGCGCTCTAAAGACTCCTGAAGACTGAACTCGGTTGGGACTCTGCTTTTGATGTCTGCATCCTACGCCTGTCTGTCACTTCACTAGATGAAAAAAGCATCTGAATGCAACCGCTGCTGGGAGATAGGGGCGAAGGAAGCTGTAAAGTTTTCTGATGCAGGGGATGCTCTGAGATATTCTGGAGCGCCGTTCTCGACACCATTCTGTCGAGAAGATGCAGCACTGATGCTGTCTACATGAAGCTTTTGTCCAAATGGTATTGCCTCCACGCCAGCTCGTGGAACGTTATATGGGCCAAACTGCCAGAAAGTAAGAAAAATTCCAGTCGTAACGCGTTCTCGTGATCATTATTTTGTGCTAGCGAGTCTAACATGAGAAGCACATAGGGTTTTGTAGAGGTCCTTCATTGTTAAAAAATTGGCTGCCACCCAAAATTCGTACCGCTGCTCTGGATACATTTTAGCTCGCAGTGAAGCACAAAATTCTGTGCGCGGCGTCCGTTGCAATAAAAATACAAATAGAATAAAATCGAATTGAAAAGAAAAGAATAGAATAGAACAATGGCAACAGGAACAAGCCGAGTAGTCTATTCGATGGTTCGTATCCAAGTCCCATGCCGTCAGACAGAGCAATTGTAATTATATAATTACACCACGCACCACATCACACAATTGGCACATTGTGTGACGCGCACACTTAAACCAAACACATAACATCGGTGTACATAGGGTACTGATGGTACTGAGGGTACTGAGGGTACTGAGGGTACTGAGGGTACTGAGGGCACTGAGGGTACTGAGGGCACTGAGGGTACTGAGGGCACTGAGGGTACTGAGGGCACTGAGGATACTGAGAATACAAAGGATGCTGAAGATGCAGAAAATATTGTCATTAATGAGATCGCTGAGGGTATTGAGGAGACTGGGGATGCAGAAAATATTGAAATTAATAAGAATATTGGGAATAAGAGGTTACTGAAGATAGAATACAATGACGCATGTACACTGAGGTAGCTGCCCGTCACAGCGGCGTTCTCAACAGCGTTCACGCTCGTGGGGCTATCGATTTACATGATCAATGTTCTATAGTAAATTGGTGTCGTTTGGATGAAAGGTTTTTTTGCTCCTCTTTTGAGGCCATGATTTCGTAGCTCGTGGAAATGCACAATTGAACATGTGAAAAAATTTGGTTTTGTGGCAAACGCCAGAGAAGGGAACATGTGTGAGAGTTGTCTCACATATGAGCTTCAGTTACTAATGGATATTTTTAAATTATGATAATGAAGGATTCAGGAGATAAAAAACTTTTCAAGTCTTTTCGGAGCTGTAGGTTAGCTCAGCAACGCTCACGCGATGTTTTTTTATACGCCTACGATAGGAAATTCAATCAATTTTACAGCAATGAAGTCGCGACCTCTTGCACGTGATCGTGATTTTTCGTGAGTGCCTCACATGTGTCCGGGCACATCCGGCCTTCGGTCGCTATGTGTGCCTCAGTTGTGTCCGGGCACATCCGGCCTTCGGTCGCTATGTGTGCCTCAGTTGTGCCCGGGCACATCCGGCCATCGGTCGCTAAGGCACACGAGGCACGCCGGACCAAACAGTGCCACGGAAGCTGCCGTAAATAGACCGTATTGATCCCAGAGGTTCAGCTGTTGACAGCGGTGTCGACATCCGTCCTGGGTGATCGTTTATAATTTTGTGTGCCTGTGTACGGTAATGAGGGGTGAGTGGTGTGTGTGCATTTATGTTTACTTCACTTGAAATTCTATAAATAAGAGCGCATCGATAAGGGTCAACTGAAGCTTGTTCACGTAAGTAAGCGTCCTTGTAACAATGCTTTTACACCAGCGTTAAAACGAGGGTTTTGACATTTAAAATTCTGTTACGTTTTTCTTTTCTTCTCTGTCTCGTTGAAAAAATATACTCAGTTCATATGATGAAAAATATCGGATCAATGAGGAGGAGAAACATTTCACGTCCATCCAAAGTTAACAGGATTCATCTATGTCCATATCCACAATCACTGTACTCGGGTGACTTTGGGAGTCGAACCCTCTCCTCCTCACTTGAGAACGGAAGGCGTGGGCGCTGCGCCTCAGAGACGCTGAATCTCCAAGTTCCATTTTCCAAGAATGAGTGCTACTTTATCATCACTTTGTGAGGCGAATAACTCGACGGTTAATGAGAAATTATTTTGTTTAATCATATCATCATTAACAGGTCCAGCTGACGCTCTACCACGCCTCATCAAGAACATGTTCACCAAAAGTTAAGACTGGGAAAAAATTTTCTCGCTATTACAATTAACAAATCTCACTGGTGTTACAGTCGAATTATTTTTGCATCAGAACTGCAGTTAGCCTTGTACGAAAAACTACTTTCATTCTCATGCACATTTGCAGCAGAACTTTATAAAAATATGCGGGAAATAAAAATGTACGGGAAATAAAAATATGTATGAGAGGTGCAGGGCATACAGCATAGTTGGCCACAACTGCAACCTCTAACTTTTTCCTCACAAATTTAGAGCTTAAATTAAAACATTATTTTCATCACAGAAGCAAGCGAGGTCGTCCAAATTACCTGTAATGACGGCCCGGTGCCTGCGACGGTCTTGCCTCTAATGGAGTTGACGTTTGTGTCGATTTGACCTCCGCTGCCTCACCCTCTGGGTCTCCCTGTTATATTTTCATAAAAAATGTACAGATATCTCGGTAGCATTTGTTTTGCAGTTCGGAAAGCTCATCAAATTCCACGCTCGGAGTCCTGCTACAATTTGCCTGGGAGGGCCATAACTCAAGTGGGATTTGCATAATTGAAGAGAGGCTCGATTAAACGTCGAGAATCGTGAGGTTTGGGGGCTAATATAATCCCTTCCCCCCGAAAAGGAAAGGAAACTTTCACGCTCATAATTTTTTATCACATCATTATAATTATCAAATCTGACCAGCCTTGAAGCGCCGTGTTAGCTCTGGCGGTGAGCTGTTGGGCTGTTTGGATGTGACAGTTCCAGACGTCCGCCACGTAGAGTGCTATATCGGTTCCAGCAAACAACCGCTCTACAGTCG
>VOMN01023630.1:0-10622 GCA_014899125.1 Orchestia grillus | reverse complement strand
TAGGTCATGTGTAAGAACTATCTATTGTAAAGCGTGATGTCACTGGTTCCCTCATGTACCCAATATTCTTTAACTCCTTCAGAGATTTGCCCACCGGAGTGTTATTGGGTAGTTTGTGACAAAGTACCTTGGAATTTTTGCCTGTCAATTCTGCAATTAGAAGCTCCAGGTTGTGCCGCCTAAGCTGGACCTTCCCCTAAATCTGGACACTCATGTGAGGCTCAGTATAGGTCATGCCGTAGATTTAAATAACATGGGACAAATGTGATATAAATTAATAATGAAACTCCATGCTGAAATAAACACACAAAATTCATATACTAAAACTTGGCTTGTGTTACTCAAACAGTAATAGAAGTCTCATTTCCGCCCTCCAAAGAATCTCCTGAGACAAACTTCATAACCTCCCTTCTGGCGCTGAGCTACATAGACAACCTTTCGAAGCCCAAATAACAACTTAAAAGAAGAAGAAAAAAAAGTTCTAGCAGCACAGCGCCGCCACAGATCAGATACTTGTGTAATTGATCTGTGGCGCCGCTCACGCGACGATATCTTGCTCCTTTACCTGCGAGCGGGACCATAGTTGAATTACGTAACAAGTTGACTCATCGCTTGACTTGAAGTTGACCCTTTTAAGATGCTTCTGCACACCTCGTTGCGAGACATCACGTGGAGACCAAATTAGTGGAGATTTATAATTTTGTGTCGGAGCAGGTGACTGGGCTGATAGATGACTTTGATTGTAAATTAATAAGTCGTAATGGGAGGTTATTTGGTGTTTGGGAGCTCTGGAAAAGAGGTTAAACATTTAGTTAAGCTGTACTGGTTCCTAAAAGATCCTGTTTACAAGAAAAACGGATTGTAACCTGTAAACGTGCCGACTCGTTCTCTCCCATTACCGGCCGGATTTGGTCGAAACATTTTTCCCGTGAACAATATGATAGTTGCTTCTCTCAAAAATGTACAATGCTCATTAAAGAGCCGTAAAAATGTTAGGCTTTCAAATAAGAGTGCCGTTCCAGATATCAACATGCTTAGTGAGAACAGTAGATGTTTACATGCCTCATCAGACTCTGTTGGTCAGTCAGCGCTTCTGCCAGCTGGCCTTCCTCTGAGTGTCGGGGAAGATGGTTGGTCCTTGAATATTCTTCATTCATGCAGTTTCAAGTTCAGCTATGATCTACATTCTCTATAATGAAAATTTTTTCTGATGATGCTATAGTGTTATCAGATGGATTTTCGTAATAGATTTTTTTCATTATGGATTATTATAGGCGAAATCTTGTCAGAATGTTCTGTAGCCTGGTTAGATTATGAGTTTCAAATTTTTTGTATATGGGGCCTTGAATCAATAGCTCCTAGCAGTTTTTTTATTATTTATTTTGGGCATTTATATAAAAACTCATTTTGTTATAAATTAAATACCTCATGGCAGTTTATCGATGTGATTTTATTTCCTCAGCTTATCTTTAATTAATAAAGGTTGCCCTTATATTTTGCTGCTAACTTCAGAATGTGCCACTCTGTGATACTTGCATGCAAACTGAAATTACCAGGAAAAAAAAACAATTCAGACTTGAAGCCTAACTCTTCAAAGGTTTATAATAGACAATCAAATAATTGTAAGCCGGGATAGTTTAGATAGCTAGCAAACCTTTAAATTGATTTAAGTTCTGTTTGTATTGTTGATGGGTTGTAGTGAATTAAAGTCAAAATGATCTTGAGTGATGTAAACCTGATGCTTTAAGAAATTTTGCTGAATGTATTAAACCTTCTGTATACAGATGAGTCCTTTTATCTACAGAAAAAAAAGTTTATCATGACACAGAAGCAATCTTAAGCTTGAAGCTTCTGTAAAATTTATGTAGACTGTTGATATTAACACGTTAACTGCCATTCTTGACACAGGTAAAATTACATGTCGACAAATATCTCGTGAATTTAAAAATGGAGGATTTTGCTTTGAAAATTTCGGCCACCTTATCAATTTTCCTTTTAATTTAAATTAGCATGTACGGGTGATGACCAGAAATTTCATGAAAACTTGATAAATTTTCTTCATATATATTACTGCTTTGTCCAAGTTAGGTTAGGTTAGACGACCGCGTGTACCACATGTGGTCCACGTGGCGGTCAACGTGTTAATTTGATTTGCTACCATCTGTGTATCACAACTTTCCCAGTTAAAGCCTAATGTGAAGTAATTTTTCTTATTGTCAAATTTTATTGTTGTATTTGTGGGTGAATTTTAAATATTGATATAAACTGTAGTGACTACTGTTAGCTTTTGAAACATTTATTGTATATCTTTTAAAGGTTCAATCAGACAGTTGGAAATAAATTTTTCAGTTGGCGCTATAAGAATCTGTATTATTTTTTTATTACTATTGAACACTATATTAATGTAAACCATGTCCATTTAATATTCCAAATGAAAGTTATTTAAAGTTAAGAAGATGCACTAAAAAGAGGGATCAACTAAATGATTAAAACCCCATTCTTGACCATGCTCATCTTCATAACTATAGGTAGTAGATACACAAATTTAGTGTCAGTGAAAAGGTTCAAAATCTAATAAGACAAGTGGATAGGATATAAATTATTGCAACACTTGCCTACAAATGTGTACAAGTATAGCTTTTAATGTTTTCTCAAAGATGGTCATCTGACTTCTACATACTGTGTCTTTGGACCTTCACAGTTTGATCCTCCACACACTGAAATGAAATTTTATCAAATGCACTGTAGCATAATCTACTGTAACACACAAATATTATAAGTAATCATATTGTACTAGTATAATTTACTTAACTCATTAAGTGTTATTTAAAGGTTAAATCTTCATGGTGTTATCTTGCTTATTTGTAAAAACAGAAAACAGTTTCTTATTACTTGTAAATTATTTATATTGAAGTATATATTATTTTCAGAGAAAGCCAAGTGTGTGAAGAGGAGAGCACAGAAACAAATTCTTGCTGGACTACTACTGGATGACCCATGTGAGGGTAAGGTTGTCACCCATATCTTTTTTGTAATACAGCTGCTGTAGTAAGTGACAGTTTTGGATCATATTCCAGCCGTTTGTTAATTAATGTGTGTAGTAAACCATATATCTCAAATATTTGTGACAATAATCAGCTGTATACTTAGTATCAAAAAATATGAATGTATGTACTCATTTGTATATATCTGTATTTCAAAAATATCTTGATTTTTGAGGTAGCAGTATTCATTAATATCTCAATGTCAAGTTGCAAACAATGCTTTCGTGAGTCAGAATTTAGTAATTCTTTTAAATTGTTACAGTAAACAGCAATTTAATTAAGGTCAACAACTGTTTTGCTTATGTGTACTAAACAATCCTTCATTTTCTACTGTGCTAAAGTCAATAATGTTAGCATTGTTTCCAAAGAATTTGAATGACTATCATTATATTTCAGAACAGAGTGGGGCAGCATTGGCGGCAGGAAAAATGTCTAGCTCTCGTAGTTCAGAATCATCTACTTTGTCTTCACAGTGGGATACTTTGAACTTCCTACCACATGGTGAGTCAACTATAAACGCGTTTCATCCAGGGTAAGTACCTAGGTTACTGAGTTAGAGTCGGACTGTTTTAATAGCAGTTGGAATTTGGCCCCTTCTTTGTACCTGGAATCGGGAGTTGGCCAAAACGCGCTAGTTCTTGAGCTAGAAAGAAAAATTGATTCACTGTAATTTAAGTTTCCTCACGGGCGGGTCATCTTCGTGTTACTGAGATCACTGCAGGTTCAGCTGTCACGGCTTCACACAGTCTCACAGGAGGCAGTTGATGGATATAATTTTTCCCTTTGAGTGAGATCGTGTGTACTCTGATGGAACTTCAATCCTTAGTAACCCGTGAGGCAATTGCCGAGTCTTTATTCAAGATTGTATTCAATCTCATGAACAGCTTTGAAATGCTGTCATTAGAGATGGGATTTGAAGTACTTTAAAATGCCGTGAGTGTTTAGGAATATATTGTTTATAGTTCCCTAGTTAAGCCTGTATTTTCAAGTGCTTGCAAATATTTACTTACAAATTAAATTCTTAAGTGCATATGAGAGTGAATGTATTTTTACTTTCAAGATACTTTCTTGCTCATCTTTGCATCATAACAAATAGATTGGTATGAGTATACAGCTCATATTAATGATCAGAACAGCTTATTAAGAACGGGTCATCCAGACAGACCATAGTTTGCTTATCTGGACATTTAACACGTTGGCTGCGATGATATTATTTTCCCAGGGGCAAAACGACCCACCGGTGGCTCGTCTCGCGGTCAGTGTGTTAAGTATTAGTCATAGAACAAATAAACCTTCACACACACTTCATTCAAACCCTAGAGGCCATGGTAAAAATATTAAATCACCCGATTAAACTTGATCATTTCTCCATTATCGATTCTGGTGATAACTTTGTAGATCTTAAAAGTCTTGATGGCGTACTGGAGGGGGCTCCGTGGCGTAGTGGTTAGCTTGATGGCCTCACGTTCAGGGTTCGATCCCGACTCAGGCGAGGCATTTTCACGTAACCAGGGAGTACTTTCCTTGGAAAAGGAAGCTTAAACCACACATTCCTCACCACGCCAGTAGTTGTAAGGCACTGATAACCCAACGGTAAAACGTGTTGGAATTGATAAAGGTTCTTGAATCCTGGTATATGCTCGGAAATAGACCTGCCTTGAATTCAGACTTGACTTCAACCCCACTGCATCTCGCGTGACGCTCAAGCGCTAATTGCGTGTCCATGCTTTTAATGCTTAGAACTCAGTTACTAAGTCTTTAGTTTCCTTTCTTGTTCTCCGACTATCGTAGTTTAGAAATATAGAATAACCTTGCAATATTCTAATGTAATTTTATGCTGAGAAATGACATTAACTGATGATAATTTCACGAAACCCGACTGATCTCAATATCTATTGAATGCATTTTATTGCATCAATTGTGTTTTTTAGGCCATAGGCAATAGAGTTCGGTTCGTTAGGCTTCTCTATCTTATCCTATGGGGATTAGCATCCCCAGGGGGACATTGTTAGGTTACCTCAGCTTCAGCTAGGCCTTTGGGACTTCTATCTTTCGTGTCCACTCAGCATTTTTCCATTTCATGCCTTCGTTTCTGATGATTCTCTATCTCTTCTTCCTCTTTCTTCTCAAATTTGTTTCTATGCGCAGTGGACCTTGTATGGGAAGAGTGCACGGACTCCCCGTTCTCTATACTTGACAGTCCTTTCTCTTGAGGTGCGAGCAGGAACTTTTAGTTACTAAGCCGCTGCTATGCTTTCTACCACTACTATCTTAGCATTTCTCTACACGAGTCTCTTTCTCGCCTCCAAAATTAGCGATCAAAAGAGAGGCTGACTATTCGATAAATTATTTGGCCTATTTGTCGTGGTCATGCAGAATATTTTATTGAATTTAAACGTTTCCCTATTGTCGATGTACTATGTGCTTGTTTATTTTTTTATTTTTGAAGAAAAAAGAAATTGTAATTTTTTTTCGCTGTAAAGTTTGATTATATGCGATTATGCCTCCGTAGTAGAATTTGTAGACCATTATCTCACAGCTCGAACTGAGCGTGTTACACAGCTGAAGCAATGAACCGAGTCATATTATGCAGGTGTTTCCCGTCAGAAGTCCCGTGTAGGCTCACAAGGAAATGAAAGTATCTGCCAAAGAGGGGAAAGTTTTGAGCTCTTAATTCCTCGGGGAGTAAAAAATGGTACTAACTCTAATGCTTTCCAATGGAAAATTGAAGAAGCTTTCATTTGAAAGTCATTTGTGGGGTCTAGGTGCAACAGGTGAGAACTGGAAGCCTTGCTATACAGGGCGTTTCACGAAAAACAGAGCCCACTCAATAGTGGTTTCCTTTTCAGTAACACCATCATGCATAAAAATATCATATGCATTTAATTCGAAACATTTTACTGTACACTTAACGCAGCTTACAAATAGTATCTAATGGCAGGTCAAATCGTATCTTATGGTCCATTAAGAGGGAACATTGGTTGGCTAATTCTCATTCCATCCTATGAAGCATTATATTATAATGTTTTACTTCGAAGTTATTTCAGGTTTCTAGATTGAGAAGGCAAGAAAAGAAAGCTATGCGAGTATTCAACCTTGAGCTAGGTTTTTCTGTGAATTTAATACCAATGTCGAGAGTGGCAAGGTGTCCAGAGCTGTGTCCATATTGGGAACTCCGATTACATTCACCGAAGATCCTCAATATATTCGCTTGCAGTGTGATATCAAACAATTTATTAAGTTTATAGGTCACTGACAAGTATAACTTTTTTGGATCTCACCTACAACTTATACTACTTACCGTTTTCTAAATATATTCTTTTTCCACTTATAATTTCAGAATAATGGTTTGCATACGGGTCCAATGAGCCAGAAAATGCTCATACAGAGCTGTATATATATTGCCTGCCTCTGTTAACACATCTCTCGTGTCTCTTTGTGGTTGAGCTCTGCAAGAAATGGCGTGTCAACTCAACTAAGGCTATAAAAAATCAACTCGAGATAATCGCTAGTTAAAAAGAAAATGAATGCAGATTCCGGCTTCTTCAAAAATGTTTCACTCAGATTAGACACCATTTGATTTATGATGAAATTATTATGAACGTGCTGAATTTTATTGGTTGTCGAATCATTCTATAAAAAATTAAGGAAATGCTATGACAGCTTTCGTTAACGTCATGTGCTCGAAAATTAACATGTCGGTGTAAAGTAATTTTTGATTATCAAATCTCAATTTCATTATTCTAAGAAACGCGTCGTACGAGCTGATTCTTGAAAGCTTGTCTAACGATATTCTAGGGACCTGTGGATACAAGTGAAGGCCTTGCATGACGTGCAGAGGAATTATTCATGTATGCATTATTTCATTAAAATGTGAATCTTCCGAGGGCTTCAACGACATATTTAAAACCCATAATTAAAAACTTTCCATTTTACTTTGCTGGAAATTTCTTTGCTTGATTCAAAAATCTTGTTGCCTGGCGATTACCTTGCCTACTTCAAAAACCGAGTTGCCTGGCGATTACCTTGCCTACATTGAAAGCCGCGTTGCCTGGCGATCACTTTGCCTTCTTTGAAAGCCGAGTTGCCTGACGATTTCAATTTGCAGAAAATTCTGAACAGACACAATGGAACGCTGACGAATGTATATTTCATACAAAATCAGGTTTTATACAACTCGTAGAAAATTTATTCCGGTTTTTGAACTTGTATTAGAAAAATAGTCCATATCAGAGATTGGAATGATTGTGCAAAAAATATTAGTATCACATAACGCTTCCATGACTATCAGTGAGGAAAAAGAAAAGGAATAAATATACCAGAAATTCAGAAAAAGAATTAATCTCAAGTGAGATTTATAAATTTCTACAATTTTATTGGTTCCTTTGCTAGGGAACCGCCGTGAAAGAGATAGCAATGCACAGGTAAACATTGAGATACTAGCCCACTGACCAACTTCTATTTACCCTGACGACAAAAGCAATTAGAAGCCAATATCTCTACGTATAACACACACTGCAAAAGCTGCGTGATTACAACAATGGGGACTCCCATACTATTGACCACCACGTGTTTTGACCACGGGTACTCCTCGTCTTTAAAATAAGTCATAATTCCTTCTACTTTTCTGGAACATTAATTCATTTTTCTGCTTTGAAGCTATTTTTTTAGGGATTAATTAATCTACTTTTGGAGGGGAGAGTGGGTCATATCGCGTGACATGTGTTGGTATAATAGAGTGAATAATTCCTGAACAAATTTAGTCTGATACCGAATATGGCTCGCAATTACATACGAGTAAAAAACGAGTCCTCCTTGAAACAGGCTTGGAGAGTACGGGCGCCTGTTGCCTTAACAGCAGAGAGTGTCCGGCAAAAAAGTTAACCTTGCTCTGAATGGATATTTCTCAGAAGTTATTGTAGATGATCTGGATTTCTAAAATCCCTTTCGTGTTTGGACTATTTGTTTATCTAATTTTATAATTCAGTCTATTCCCTCGAACAACATTGATGCAGTAGTTTTTTCAGTAGAAGCTACCGAAAACGTGTTTGTACAAGGGTGTTAAATGAATTACAATCAAGTTTAAATAAAAAACTTTGATAAACGAATAATGAATAGGCAAATACCAAAAAAGAAATGTTTAGAGATAGCGTTATAAACGCCTTTTTCTTCACGTTTTTTTCAATTTTGTCAGCACAATTTTTTTCATTTTTGTCACAGCTCTAGTGAATTTTTTTCAACTTCTGTCGGAGCACAATTGAAATTTTTCTCATTTTTGCCAGAACACAATTTAAATTTTTCCATTTTACCAGAGGACAACTGAAATTTTTTTCTATTTTGCGAGAACGCAACTGAGCCTCTGACTACGGACCACGTCTATTAAATCAACGAAAATTCATTGATCGTCAAGTGGTGAGAGCGATGCGATCAGTGGCTCAATTGCGATTTGACGGCAATGGTAGGACACGTGCCGACAAAACGGGCTTAGAGCGTCAGCTGTGAGTATACATTTTTCAGATTTCAGAGATTTTTTATTGTTTGATCATATTTTTTTGGTATTTTAACTCAATTGTAAACCATTCAATATTTTTGGCAAGCAAATTTTTGGTGACCTCCGCTAAAAATGTTACTGTATCGATATCGTGGAAGCGCAACGAATTCAATTTTTAACTTGGACAAATAACTCCCCAGAATGATTTTTATGAAACGGCGCTGTCGATGAAAGACATTGAGGACCATCAATTCAAATTACTCTAACTTTTGTATGAGTGCCGAGATGCACACGTTTTCGTTCTATATACGCACCTCCATGACTTATGATACCTGCAGGCTCGTTTTATGAGAAGAAATCGAAACGTCTGCGATAAAAAATTGTCTCGTTGATCTCCAGTTACTCGAGACTAACACTCCAGTCGCACTTTGGCTGTTGAAGAAGTCAGTTATATTCTAGGGTATATTAAATGCATCTCTTCACTTTGGCTGTTGAAGAAGTCAGGTGTATTCTAGGGTATATTATATGCATCTCTTCACTTCGGCTGTTGAAAAAGTCAGCCGATTCCTAGGGTATATTCTACGCATCTCTTCACCTGTCACAAACTCGGACGTACGATTTTATTTCTGAAGCCTTCAAATTTTACGGAATATGGGCATAATTGTACAAACAATAATATAGTGATACTGTATTCTAATTGTATAACAATACAGTGGCATCACTAGACAGAATTCGGTTCTCTTGAATAAAAAGCAGAACATTTAAATAAGGAATGCTGCTGGCAAAACTACTGAAAGCAACATGTTGAGTAGGGTCGATGTCGTCAGCCTCTCGAGTACAGAAAAGCGTAACGCAAATTTCTTGGTGACCAACGCTGAGGTTCTTTTGCAGCATCTCCTTCACCTTGTCCTCTCTTAGGAAGTCAAGCTCTGTGCGTCAGACTAGTCCGCAGACGACGTGTTCACTGAGTACGGCTTGCTGAGTACAAATGAAAAATGGCTAATCCAGACAACGTGCGTACTGCTGAACGTGCTTACTTAGTACAGCTGAAAAAGACCTACTGAGACGACGTGTTTGAGTGTGACTGAGAATCTTACTGAAACGATGTGCTTACTGAGTGCGACAATAATCTTAGTCCAGCAGAGATTATTGTCATACTGCAAAGATGACATTCCAAGTCAATGAGAACAGAGGAACAGACAAAAATATCCCTTGCACTTTTCACATCCCTACCCTCTGGAATCCTCTATTGCAATATCAAGTGAAAATGGGGACAAAAAATATCTACTTAAACAGCTCCATTGTTTTCCGACGGCTGTTTAATGACAAGACTAAGTTTGAATTCGCATTAAATCCACTCTGTATACTGTCGAAATTCGAACGTTGTTGATTGTTTTTATTCCAAAGTTTTATTTTTATTGCGTGCACCAGCTCCCATATAATATACATACTGTAATGAGAGCCCTGTCTGTCTGTACGGCCGTCACACTTTTCAACATTCCGTAGAAGAAAGAAAATTAAGTTGAAGTTCAATCGATGTATTTTCTTTCTCGAATTTTCTTTAGTATCCAGCAAGTACTTAAAGTAAATAATGAAACTTTACTTGGTAACAAAAAAGTGATACTATTTCTTATAGAATGACCACCCAGGATACTTTAAAGGGCTGTGAGTACAGGTTCGAGGCCCATTTCTCTATCGTCTTTCCTGAGCGTTCAGTCAAAAGATTTAAATCCTTAGTACAATAACACGCAGTTTGTTGGTTATGTGGTTGCTTGGTTGGTTGATTAGTCTCTCCGTCCTCCTTATGAGTATTTCATAAGAGAATATTAATGTAAGAGTAATTTCATTGTATGTGAGTTTGTACTAAATGTGGCAGACTGAATTCCAGCGGGCGAAATTAACGTTCATCTGATCCAGCGGTGCTGATATGCTGTATTGTCGTAGAAAATATTCTCAACATCGTATGGTGAAGGAATGAAATCTGAAAGAAACTAAATAGTTCATTTATTAAAATATGTCAAACAATATTTTGGTCAAGTTTGACTATGAATAGTTTATTTCAAAGGGAGCGATGAGTTACATTTTTG
>VOMN01023629.1:0-13163 GCA_014899125.1 Orchestia grillus | reverse complement strand
CTTCCACTCGAGTCGTACCGCGCTTCTCAGTAGTATGAGTCGCACTCTGCCGATGCTGAATTATTATACACATGCTTTCCAAATTTTAATAAAAGCAACTCATCATAAGTGATCTGACGGGTCTCGGACAGTCTCTGTAGTAAATAGCTTCACATTAGAAATATATGTTTTTGTGATTAAGCCCTCTAAAGTTATTATAAGCGAATGGAAGGTGATGATAAATATTCTCCATGATAAAAGGATAGCCTACGATCGCGGAGGTCGATGGGCTGTGGATTGGATTAAGATATTTAAACTACTTATCATTGCTAGAATTTCTATACTCATTATGGCTATCAGGTATCGTAACGTTTTCTTGATTTTGCTTCACTCGAAGGTTTTTCATTTTAATAATTGAATAACGCATGAGACGAATTTAAAAATAATGCTCTACAATATCCCAACCAAAAGTTCTTTAACAATATATTTTCAGTAAATTTGAATCCCTAATGAAATTAAACTTCCTACCGTGAAACCCACGGAGCCGACATAGTCCTGCTGCTGAGATTACTCACTGAGTCCGACCAAACTGCGTGCTCTCTAACTCTTGTTTCCTAACGCCAGAGTTAGAGTGCATGCGAGGAACGGTGCATGTTTTATCGAAAAGCTTCTATGAAACAGATTCGCAGCTAAAAAGAATTGGGAATGATTAAAGTGCTTTCTGTTAATTGCATTTTTTTACATTATTTTCAAGGTTGTTTTAACGCTCAGAGAAAGTAAATTTTGAGTAGCAAAAGAATTTCAATCAAAGGAGGATATTCGAAAAGCAATTAATTCGATTTCTACTTAGGAACTTCCTGTTAATGTCAGTCAATAGCAGAGTTACAGAATCATGATAAGAACAGAACTTTGGAGTTAACCCAGAGAACTGTTTACCAAATTATTACCTAGGGTAATTTTTTCAGTGAGTTAACCTGTTTTAGCCTTTTGAGACTGCAAAAATAAACTGTGTAAATTTACCTCACGATTATTGTGCAAGAAATCAATACCAAAGCTGAGTTCTTTAGTCATATGACTAGGTGTTATAGTATTTGGTCCTATCACTAGGTGTTACAGCATTTGGTCGTATCACTAGGTGTTATAGCATTTGGTTATATCGCTAGGTGATACAGCATTTGGTTATATCTCTAGGTGATGTAGCATTTGTGCGAAAATGTTAGGAACGCGAGCATAATACAGTTTATCTTACATTACCAGTAATCCATTTCTAAAAATGAGCCAAAACCTTTCCAGCTTGAATGATATTATTGTAGCATTGCTCAGGGTAAACATATGTCTTGCATTTATGTTCTAGGTTATGTTTTTCTCTAATGATCTCACTAACTGCAGGGGGGTACTTGTTGAATGTGAAACAATTCTATTCGGAAACCTGCTCAAACATTCAGTAACATCATGAGGGAAGATACTGAAGACAATGTTCTTCATGAAGCAGTTTTTAGAGTTTGAATAAAAGTTTAGATTCTTCAAAAACACTCCACAAGTATGTCCCTTATGAAAAGCAGATCAAATTGTATTAAACCAAACATTGAAGTTTAAAAATACTTTAATTGAAATTCAATTTGCGAGAGGATCGCAAAAAACTCCGTAGTCCGTTTGTCTCCCCATCAATGCAGACGACATTCAAGGGTATTTTGACACTTGATGGATAAAAATTTTGCATGAGTGTTTGATTTGAGTCATTTCTTACAATCAATGGCGCAGCGTGAGCTGCAATAGTAATGCAAGTTGTGCAATCATTTGACAGAGCGTACAATTTCGGTAGCCAGAAACTTTCCGCCATACGTACATGTCTTCAGAACAAACAAATTGATAGGTTCTGTAAATATCCCACTAAAACGAAGAGCAAAAAAAACAAAACCTATAACACGAATTTCACTGAAAAGAGCAGTGGTTATCTGGTCTCGCTGATGTATACATACATCAATGCTAAATTATTCCATCATGCTGCGGGAGATCTCAATCCTCAGACGATTTCCAACCGAAAATGACGACAGGTCCATACTTTCAATCAATGAAATAATGGTATTAGGAGAACAATAGTCCAGCCACCAGCAAACTTATTCCCAAACAGCCGACCAGCATGTCTTCTCATAGACAATAGAAATCATAATGGAGCTGCCGCATCATTATGACTAGACATATGACATCGACGAAAGCATGCTTATATATGACCGATATACCATCCTATCCCCATACACCCAGCGACAGCGCAAGGGCACTATCTTCAAAGAACGTCGAAACACAAAAATATCAAAATGAAACATATCACTGCCGAAGCGTCCATGGTAAATTGGTCGTCATACGAGTGATGATGATAACCGAGGATCTTGACGTCACACGGGTATCCGAAGCGTGGTCCGACTCATGTACACGAGGCTCGTATTCCGACATACGTATTACTTTTGTATCGATATGATGACGTTAAAAGTAACAGAGGATACAGATGTTGTATTTTTGTAGGACACGTTAACTCATCCTTTCAACTTCCAAGGGAGGACACGTGCAAAGGTGAAGGAGTATTTTGCCGCAACTAAAGGAAGATAAACAAAAATTCTTCGTTACAGTAGTCTTCTTGGACTCCTCAGCATCACTTCGTGTAACGTTAGAGTTTATTTAGAAATGTTAAACAGCTCCTGGAATTAAAAGATTTTGCTATGCTTTGGATGACCTGAGTGTCGGGCAAGCAAATAACTATAATTAGTTATCTAAAATATTTCACTAGCTAAGCCTATCACAAACGGTCGAGGATTAAACTGAGATTTTGAACAATTCAGAAGCTACTCATTACCTGGTGATTAAAATATTCCCCAGAATCGATTATCCGTCCAGAAGCATTTTCTAGGGAACTAACTTAGAATATAAAAAGGAAACTGATTTTTGTGAAACCAATAAAATACAAAATGGAACGAATTTTGAGGCTGAGCATTTTTCATTAAAATTGATGTGTGTCCTACTAATTTTTTACGAGAAGGAATTACTATGAGACACATTTTAAATTAATGTATGAATTTTACTCGACAAAATTTCTTCGTATCAATGCAAATATAGCTTTTGAAATAAGTAGATGATTTGTTATGCTGGAATATTAATCCTTCTTTGAAATAAGGCAGCTAGACTGTAAATGAAACTCTCGAAAAAAGTTTTCTTTATTCCGGATGGTTTGCTAAAGGCTGAGTGAAACTGTTATGAAACATTTCAGCATCATAGCTGTTCAGTATCATTGTTAGCCTTTAGGAGTTTCATTCAGCCCGAATTCATGTCGACCCTCCTTAGAAATTCTCAACGCTGCATTGTGCTGGGCTTGAAATACATTTTGTACAGATTCTTGATGAAATGTGTGAGCTACTAGGCAATCGATGATTTTTTTAAAGTCTGCTCTCTTTATGCTCCACATAATTTGCAGTAATTTGCAAATTTTGACTTATGAAGGTATTTTGCACTTTTGATTGACAATGGAACTTGCATGATGTCATGTTCTACAAAAAGTCACGTACGTTCATTAAATGTGACCTCTAAAGTGACGCCATACATTCTACTGGGCCGCTACCCAATAAGTTAAAGACAATTTGATGCATTTTCAACGAAACAAAAATCATAACTGATACGCTTATTGCTCTTCCATTTCGTTTTTGATCTCAGCCCATAGATATCTTGTAATTGAGTCTCGAGCTGATGAAGTAAACTGCTTGTTCATCGAAGTTAAAAAGCTGCTCTCCAATCGTTTGATAATTCACTTAGCGTCTGGAGCGGCACACACGTGAAGCGATGCAGCTCATACAACAAACAACAAAGCTCCTATGAACCCTGTAGCAGAGATTCAGTAATCGGTTTGAGACACGGACCAGCATGAAGAAAATAATACATGTACATGCGTTTTATGATTTTTCTAGTAATTGAGGAGTATTAGATTATTTAGCCTCCCGAGGCCTAATATACGCACAGTGTTATCTATTTGACGTCGTGAAGGGAGAAGCAGTATATTTAATTTTTGTCAATATATGTTGAGTGCTATTTATAGAAATAAGCTTGAAGCTTCCCTTATTCTAATATTAACCACATCCGAAAAAGTCAAATTGCAAAATATTAAAACGATAGGCGGTAATTTTTCAATTCGTCAGAATTTATTATCAAAAACTGTCGTGGGATTTTTTAGTTTGACAATCTTTGAAAGTATTTTAATGTTGAAAATCCGTTTCCTATATGCGTTTTCCAGCGATGAAATGTCCACAATTCATCTATGAACTCCTACTTCAGTTCCCACTTTCTGGAACAATTTCTGCATATCATACGACTCTTCCTTGATCTCATTATATATGTGAACACTATATTCTCATATTTTAAACACCATTGTTATTTTACGCTTTCAGCATTTTAACTGGCGACTCGTTTGATTTTAGAGTAGATTTTTACTCAAAATACTGTTCTACGTTTTAGTTTTCCTAGAATTATATAATAAGGAAATACATTCCAGCTAAAATATTCTTTTTACCTTCTTCTTATTAGCACATAATGGCCGGTGTATTCGCTGGATCTAGTCTTATATAGCAATGGACTCCACGGTGATTAATCCGAATATTTAGATATCTTCAAAAATTTGAGGAGATGTATTTCCGTACGTAATCAGGCAGGGAAGCCTGAAACTATTATTTTTTGTGAGCATATATATCTATGTGCACTGTCAATGGAACAATTGGAATTCCAATTGCTACAGTAATCTGGAAAACGGCCGGTTTCGGTTGAGCACATCAGATGCTAATATCTCAAATTACTCCACGGTTATTACACCGAATATTAAACTATCTTTCCATGTCATCTCGTTTTTATAACACGGTAGTGTGTTTGTGTCCTCTTTAGAAACAATTTTAAATCAATGGCTGATACAAATTTTCCCCCTATATTAAAAATTTTTAAAGATTGATGAAAAATGTATTCTTAATATGACAGTATTGAATAATTTTTGAGATACGTTAAGAAAAGGAATAACGATTTTGAAACTGATAGTGAATTCCATTAACTCATAATTATACAATAAATGCTGGAATTCCGTAGTATTTTGTAATGACTTAGAAAAATATACGATGGCTGGAAATAACAATGAACTTATTTTACAGGTATTCTTGTTTAGCATTTTAACACTTAAACAGCATCTCGAGTTCAGCCGTTATGCTGCACTAGCGTCTAGTTATATGCAACATGTGTAGCTTCAGTTACATCCAATGGTGATACAAGTTGTAAGTTGGAAGAGTTTCCCTAGCACCTTATGTGGCGCACGATACGGTTAAAGTGATAAGTATGTATTCGCCCTAGAAGTATGAAATATTCATGCTGCGTGTGCTTCTGCAGAATATGTAATATGCGTGTATGAATTTCAGAATTTTAAAACTAATTAATTTAAATTGATATAGGTCCTTCTGCTATATTTTCCTATTCCTCCACCAGTGATAATGGCAATGAAGAAAGCTGGGCCAGAGTGGTTCAATTGTAAAATGTAACTTAATTTCTCAAAGAGTTTTTTGTATCTGTAAATAAAAGATGACAATCGCTGTATTAATAATCTCACGATAAATTAATAAAAATGGCACGAGTTTTCAAAGCTTGGTACTTCTAAATGGCCAACATATCTAGTGAAGTCATAAAAGAAATATCACCGATGGTAGAAGGCCAAAACAATATTCGAAGCAATTCACCAATAAAATAGCAATTGCCACTTTCACGAACGAATTACCTAGAAAGGGTTTGTTGTCTCAATTTTCCTATCAAGATAGCGAAGATTGCTGTGCAAACTTTTTTTTCCCTCACAATCGCCAGTCAAGCTGAGTTGCGGGATACGCCCTACCCTCGCAGCTCGTAAAATGCCACTTATAATACCAATTAGTCTAAACTTTGGTGGTGGTGTTAATTAAAGCCTAACAAAGAAATTGGCCAAACTTGACTAACTTCCGTCACAGCAGTCACCTTTGCATAGTATTATCGTCAACTTGTACACGATCCAAGGTTTTGACGGGACCAAGGGAATCTAATGAAACGGTCGCACTATTTTTTTGCCAAAAAGTACAGTTTCTAGTCTTAATCTGGCCATGTTCGGCTCAGAATAATGAGGCAATTGTAATTTTATGTCGTTTTCATAACTAAAAATTGGAAGGCAAAGATGACCGCACAAAGTGAAAACCTTTCTTCTTCGTTTACATGTTTATTTACTTTGTATAAACTTTACCACACGCATTGTAAAAACCTAAAGTAATCAAGAAGTCAAAAAATTAAACGTTTCGGAGNACATAAAATTTCAAAATCGTCTTCTGTAACGGGAGCAGAGTTCACTATGAAGGCGAGCAGATGAATAACTAGGCTGGGCAAGGGGCCTTCCGGTATGAAAACTGACTCTACGATGATGGGCAATCCTAACGTAGAATGACAATGTCGTCATACCGACGCAGCCAGATGCACACTGTACACAACTAGACTTATAAACAATGGATGCCCGCATTCGCTTAGGAAGTCTGTCTTTGTAACGGAAGAAAGAACCAATTTTTCGTGAATTTACTAATATGAGACACACCTGTACTGTACAAAAATGACGCCTATAGAGAGCTTCCAGATCTCGCACTAGTTTATCAGACAAATAGCCAAAGTACGGAAAAACACGATACACACGTTGCAGTGCTTTGGTGGTATCACTGGAACTTTCATATTTCTTCGCCAAAAACCCTTTATTATGAGTATTGACCAGGGCAGAGGGAAACCTGTTATTTGAAAAGAAAGTTTGTAAAAAAGTAAATTCGATGTGCAAGTCCTTAAAACTTGAGCAAACATTAAAAGCGAGGCTTAATAGGGTTCTTATTGCATTAATCTTGAACTTAAAACTACAAAAACTAAAAAAGCTTAAACCTAGTCTTGTGAATATTGCTTTGCGAAAAACAGATGACTGAAAAGTATCATCTATTTTTGTAATTTTTGAATCCAAAAATGATAAACTAGAGTGGCTTTCAATTTCCAGCGTGAATTTTATATGGGATGCTTAGCATTGAACTAGTCAAGAAACAAATGAGCATGACTGGGATGACGAAATAAAAGTAAGGTGTCATCAATATATCGTCTATAAAACTTGGTTTTAAAATCTAAAGGGCAATCTGCAAGCCATCTTTTTCCCAGTAGCACATAAAAATGTTAGCGAAAGTTGGTCCCAAAGGAAGACCCATTCCTAGTCCCTCCACTTGTTTGTACATTTTACCAGCATATACAAAAACAGAGTTCATAATGGATAATTCTAGTAAAGTTTTAAAAGAAGTTCTGTTAAGACCCAGGTATAAATCAGTAGGTGAACAGAACAGTGCATCCAAAATAATATTAATTGTTTCAGCTAATGGGATATTGGTAAAAAGACTCGACATCACATGAAGCCATAGTAAATTTGTTAATGTAAATAAACATGTAAACAAAAAACAAATGTTTTCACTTTGTGCGGTCATCTTCGCCTTCAAATTTTTAATGAAAATTCTACTCAAGAAAGGTAATTTTACTGGTTTTCATAACTGAAATGAATTTTTCACGTAAAGTGAAGCGAATTACTGTGATTAAATTTAGTCGCATCGGGTATAAGGAATTTACTATTTTACAGTCATTCATCGGTATGTGATATACTCTGACGTACATTTGTATAGTACATTTTGAGAACTCCAGAAAGCCATTCAAATATTTTGTAAAATAATTAATGCGTCATGATAACTTAAATCCCATCGTACCCATAGTAAATTAGTTCAGAGAAAGGCGGCTCTCTACAGTTTGGTAGGAATTAAAGGAGCAATAGTCGAACTAACAAGAGGCTGATGCACCGTTTAAAGCTCAAAGAACTCAATGCACCGTTTGTATTAGTTGAAATCTTTCTCCTCTTCAAGTGGAATGTTGTCTGGTCTCGACCTATCTCTGAATTGTGGCCTTAATGGACCCTTCTAAGAGTCTTGAACCCTCTAACGCAGGTCTGGCAACGCTTACAATGCGTCCTTAAGTGCACGATGCACTTTATGATAATTTTATGTCAAATCCTTGCTCAATGAATGAATTTCAGTGAAATTGGAGGCTATACATAAATCGCTTCTGAATTTTATCACCAAAAGCATGCGACACACTCTACTGAGAAACAAAGTAATGTATCTTTATACTTCGCAAGACTTTGAAAAGAAGCTCTCTGCAAAAACTATACTCGGGAAATTAAAGTTCAAGTGTTCGCTCGTCTAAAAACAAAATGCGATGTGAAAAGTTTTCGAATTTGTCACCTCCAAATCTACTGCCGTCAAGACTTGTCTGCCATTTAATGGTGACGGTTTTTGTTCAATAAATACTGCTTGGGAGATTGTCAGTATTTCTAGAAGGCCATGAAAGACTTATGCACGGGGCAGTTACGGCTCTAGGAAGCTGCATCAGGACCTTGGGACTCGATAAAAATCGGAAGTATCTAAATGGCCCAAGTTGATCACAGTGCATACCATAGTCATAGCAGTGCTGTTCTAGTTCGAATATTAATATAGGGTGAGCTTATGAGCGAGAGCATGCGTTTGTGTGGTAGGTATTTTTCATTCCGGCACCATTCTATCAGAGTTCACATAGCTCTTTCATGCGGCTGTGCAAGTGAGGTCAGTTTTATTGTGGTATTTGTGTAATCTGAAGTATTTCATTAAACTATTAGGAGGAGTAATTTGTTATCCGTTCACAGAGGCTTATTAGTACAAGAGAATAAATATTGCAACGAAAAATGATAATTCATTAATACTGATTCGCGTTCCGGGTTATCGAAACAACTGGGACCAAACAACTAAGTCTTAACTTTGAAGGGACTCAAGTGGAGTGACTTAAATGAAGGGACTCAAATGAAGTAACTCATATGAAGTGACTCAAGTGAAGTGACTCAAGTGAAGTGACTCAAGTGAAGTAACTCAAATGAAGTGACTCAAGTGAAGTGACTCAATTGAAGTGACTCAAATGAAGGGACTCAAATGAAGTGACTCAAGTGAAGTGACTCAAGTGAAGTGACTCAAATGAAGTGACTCAAATAAAAGCAAAGCAGCGGAGTCTCAACTCAAGCCAAACTCGCTCGCCTCGAATCTCGGATGTGTATTTACCGCTTCATATTTGATTCTTCTACAAATCCTGTCACAGGGACATTTTTATAACGTCATACTGATTTCATCCGCGAACATTCTAACACGCTTCTACACATTAAAAGTACGTATGCCACAAATATATTTTTATATGCGGGTGACATTATCAGTACGGGACACGTCGTTCACAAATTACTTTCACTCGTTGCCCCGCATCGTTTCTAGAAACACTGTTCCCCTGAATTTTGTAATAATTAGTCGTTAAAAACGAGAAACTTAGGCTTGAAAAACCTCATACAAAACTTTGGTTCATTACCTTGAATTACTGTAGAAATAAATCGTTTAAAATTCAGGGGGATTTTTTCGAACATAAAGTTTACGGTGAAAGATCACTGAAGTGTTGGAAGGAGGCCCGGTGGAAGTGCCGTGGATGCTGGGTGCGTGTGCATCCGAGTCTGCGCTATGGAGTGCATTCGTCGTGGGCCAGAGACTCTCGTGACTGCCTCTCCCCACACGACTCTGAAGCTGCGCTCCCATCTCCAAGTCGTGATCGTTTCGCTATCGAAAGTCTCTTGCAAAACAGGTCAACGATAAATTACACGAATATCTTGGGAACTTCCACAACTAGCTTGGCAGTTGTTACTCTTTATTGACAAGTCACGGAAATTGATTAGGAGCATTTCTTTTGCGAAACAAGTTGGTCATAAAGGCGAATGAGAAGAGATATCTTAAAAACATTTTAATGTGGGCGTTTCGAGCTCTAAGCTCATTTTCCGCAAAGAATCTGAAATGAACATAAGAAAATATTTGATGATATGGACTCGGAACGCAAAGGATGAACCTAAAAAATGAGCAAATGAATTACAACATTAATTGAATAAATAATACTACGGGGATTAAACCTCGAATAGAGCTTAGCGGCTGACCCTCTTCGAAGGGTCTGCACTCCGCTTTTCATTCAGGGGGGCTTCAGCTTCCGGCCATCAGCCCCCTAACCACAAATGACTTCACGGTATAGAATCATATGAATTCACAAAGTACGTTTCTGGTCAAAAGAACGTTGATACTTTATTTATGGCCTCTGTGGATATCGAAAATATTTTTACCAATATTCCTCTAGCTGAAGCCATTGATATTTGCCTTAATTTGCTATTTGCTACTCCGTCCACTTAAGTGATAGGCGTAGCACATGTTTTTAAATCCCCTTTAGAATTGTATACGCAAAATTCTTTTTCATTTTTGATGGGCGATTTATAACCAGCTGAAAGGGCTAGGGACGAGGCTTCCTCTGGGACCAACGTTTGCTAATGTTATGCGTTACCATGAGAAAATCTGGCTATAACAGTGTCATAGTCATCTTAAATCAATATTTTGCAAACGTTACAAAGACAATGTTTTATTTTATTTTTAGCCATAAGCCACATGCGCGGTTATTCAATGAGTGCTTGAACAGTCAGCATGCTAATATCAAACTCCTCTTAGATTTGGAAAAAAGATAATAAACTAAATTTTCTGGATGTAACTGTCCAACGTTCGAACGACCAATTCCTTACATCTGTCTGCAGGAAACCAACTTTTTCCGGAATGGGTCTTAAATATTGTAAATTTTGTTGCAACCAAATCGTATTGAATAACCTGTCAACACTGATAAACCATGCATATCACATTTGTCAAGTTGATTCTACGCTGTCAAACAATTACACCGGAGCATCTGTAATGATCTGTAATTTTGAACACCCAAGAAATTTTATCAGTTATGCTATAAATTTATCGAAGAGGTTAGCCTTGTTAATAATGTTTATTTCGTCTTTCTTTGATTTTCCAGTGATAAAAACTGAGCAGGTATGTGTGTGCCACAGTAGACATTCGCAGCATTGTTGCGCGCTTAGGCCGGAATATAAGTTTGTTCTCTGCAGTCATCGAACGCCTCTGTCAACATTTGCTCATCATCAGACGATCGGATAAATCGTTGAGACTTTTTGAAATATGAAAAACTTAGTGAAACGAAGCGAGCAAGCAAAGATTTATTCATGATAGTACTTTAGTTTTCAATCATATCGATGGGATTTTGCTAATGTCTCATAAGTTTAAAATTCAATCTCTTATTCGTTACTCAAGCACACGGAACCTCTGAGGCAGTCAGCCATCGAGGAAATGATTCTAAAATATTTTTCGCTGAAGAGTCGCTAAGTCATCATTTTCCTGCCAGACGCAGATAATCCTGTTAGCGAATGTATTGTTTAAAATATTTATGATAATAATGATAAAAATTATTCCTTAGAATTCATTTTGTACTTAACGGGTGTTACTACGAAAAATTTTTAATTAAGCTTTACATCTTCACCTAGTACACTAAATGCGGTCATTCTAAATTAGCAGATTCGAAAAACGTGCATATTGTCAGAAACATGCACAATAAAAGAAGTAAATATCAGAACATTCACAATATCAACAACCGGTGCAGTATTAGGCACAATATCAGGAACAGGCACAATATCAGAAAGAGGTACATTGTCATAAGCCAATAAACCAATATTATTAACAGTGCAATGTCAGAAACAGGGACAATATCAGAAAAGCGTGCAATATCAAAAACAGGCTCGGTATCAGAGGTACAATATAAAAAACAGAATAAATTATTTTTCATCGCACCTGATTAATTATCAGGTGCGAATAAATATACCACGCTGTACCGTATGGAATGGAACATTTATGGAGTTATTGATGTAGTCTAACAAAGTGTTTTCCTGAGTGTATGAGAGTTTCAACTCACTCTAGACTCTATTCCTTTCGAGATACTTTTTTCACATATTCATGTCACACATAGTTTTCAATGGATATGCATATACGACAGTTTAAGGTTTCTTCAAGTCTTTAAATATCGTATTATTTGTTTTCAATAATTGTATAGAAGGCAACATTGGCTCGCTTCTTTGTTGCCTCGTCTCACACTTTTTCATACGATCATTCACCAGTGATTTATGATCCATTATGTGTAGGGTGTCAAAATTTTTTACAATGCTCGTATATTGTTACACACATTATTGTATTCAGGCATGATGAAAACCATTGCTAAAAACTGTTTTCGAGTAATCTGAGAATATTAGTAGCAACCCAGTTTAAGTCATTTGCTTCGACATTTACGAGGAATTATTTATGATTATGAATAATTTTGGGCACTGAGACGTAGATATCGCTACTGGATAGTTGATTTCAGATTTGTGGTGAAAGAGTTAGATAGAGAATGGGG
This sequence comes from Orchestia grillus, assembly GCA_014899125.1. Classification (NCBI taxonomy): domain Eukaryota; kingdom Metazoa; phylum Arthropoda; class Malacostraca; order Amphipoda; family Talitridae; genus Orchestia; species Orchestia grillus. Next base: position 782 of record VOMN01023629.1, on the reverse strand, counting down.
CGACACTGAATCTGAAGATTAGAAGAAAAAAATTTCGGGCGTGTAGAAAGAGCGTTGCTGAAATTTGAACTGTTTAGCGTTGGTAAAAAAGAGGGCTATGAAGATTAAAGTTGTGAAAATAAATCTAGATGATCTCAATCGGTTATTGGATGCAATCAGTTTGATACTTTAGTTGACCTAAGTCTGAAAACTGCCGACCGAAAACTGGCATCGGAACAAGAAACATCTCACACAGCTGTCCCTTGGGCTTTTGAGTGCAACGAAACAATAAGGAAACTGAACAGCTGTGTTTCGCATGAACTAACTGGGACATAAAAAACAGTCGTTTCGAGTTGTGCTCCTTGTAGCGTTGCTTTTTTCTGCCGGAAAAATATTTCTGTGAATTGAACTTTAGCTGCCTTGTTGTGTTGAGAAAGGGATTTTCTTGACAACAGCAAGAGCTGTAGTTTGATGTTGTCAAACTACCAGTTGTTTGATACTTGACACACCGCCAAATCGGTCTCTGCATACTGAGCAAGTTATAAATTTAATAGAGACTCGTTGATGGATGATAGTCAATCAGTGGGGCTATATTCATTATTTATTTATGTTTGTGAAGGTAAGAACAGTAATCTCGCATTGCAAAACAATTTAGGAAATTTAGTGGACGAAAAATTAAAACCAACTCACGTCAAGCTTCTGGACAGAACGACTGAGTTAGTGCACGACAACGCTAGGCGTGGTCTTGCACCACAGATATCTTGAATATCTTGAATATTTTGAAGTTGTTTGGGCCTCTATGC
>VOMN01023617.1:0-65179 GCA_014899125.1 Orchestia grillus | reverse complement strand
TTTAGCGCATCAGTTGGCAATATATTTCTTACTTTATTCAGGAAACCAATCAACTTCGAAAGTTTACAAATGTAGGACGTGAGTTCACTGAACGTCAAATGCTTGTCAAAAATTATTCCCAGAAACTTTGAATGATCAGTCTGCTTTATGATACTATTTCCCATCGTTATTTATGAGAGCTGGATTTTTTCTGTATGAGAAAAGAATGTACTTCGTTTTATTTACATGATGCAGATTTTATTAGCTTTTAGCCACATTATTAGTGCTGGTAGGATGCGCTCGACATAAGGGAGTCTCCTTCCGAACAGGACGAAACCTCACAGAGCCATCCATTTCATCTAGCACTGTTTAACCAAAGACCACCCATTTACAAGTACAAATTTTACAGTTTTGAATTCTGTCTGTAGAATACTTGACCTCCGTATTTAGAATCTTTTCACATTTTCAAATTCCGTCCTGAGATCAAAGAACATGAACCTCCTTTGAAATTAGTCAGTGTGCAAACAATTTATTTTTATAGGGTTAGAAGTTATAGGGATTTTGAATCCATACTCTTATTGTGCATGTTTTAGAGCACTGTCATATTTTTTTCGTAGAATTTCATTACTTTTTTTCCAGACACTGAAGATGGGTGTCTTAAGATCCGAAACTTCTGTGTTTTAGTGATTTTAATTTTCATGATCACGTCAGTACTTGTTTTTATCCTGAAAATTATTTCTGATGATATTACAGAGGTATACAGCCGAAGTAAGCTTCGTTAAGCTTTTGCCGCTGAATTTTAGAAGTGTCACAACTCTACAAAACGCCCAAGAAAATAAGGCGAACTCAAAGCGACGATTGAAACGTGTAGTGCGGAACGGCGCTATAATTTCTGACTGGAAAAAATCAGCGCAATAATTTTTCAGGAGACGTTCACTTTTCTACTTGAACGTGGATGCTATCTTTTAGGGTGCATCCGTTTGTTTCTGGCTACATTCGTTTCGACTCTCTTTATATGAGTAACTGCTCGTAGAACTAGCAACGATTTATTTTCCTTCATTTCTGTACGTGAAAATTATATTAAATTTTTCCAAAATTTTGAGGGGAAGTGTGCGTAGCATTAACGAAAAATATGAAGCCTTGTGATAACCTCGTAAATCTGAACCCAAATTGTGCAAAATATTATTAACTAAGGGCCCAAGTTAATTGGTACACAAAATGCATTTTAATTTGAACGACAGACATTCCATTAAATTCTTCTACATGTCTATTCACGGTAACCCTTTTTATCAAGTAACTTCTATTCACTTTGGCTTTTTCAATAATTAATTTTTACGTGATACGATTATTATGCTCTGTTAATCATGTCTTCATTTCACACGTTATTATATAGTTAAAAATGAATGAATTTAGTTCGTAACACTGTGTAATGTTTAGTGGTAAAATTGTTGCGTTTAACTATGAGTGATAGCTAAAAGATTTCTCGGCTGGACCAAAACAAGTCTTAACATGCAAAAATCCACAAATTAATTTCAGACTCGCAGCGTCATGGCATGTTCTTAACTTGAAATATGTTTTTCTATTCTGGAAAACCGAAGACAATTTATTCGTCGTGAGGAAATGGCCTACTTACTCATCACAGACAGTGAAAAAATTCTCAACAAACGCCTGCAACGATTGTAAAAATGTTTCTCCTTTGCAAAACGTTCACGAGTGCATTCGACCGGTGAGAGTTCTACCCAAAAGTGCAGTCAGTTCTATTCGACTGGTCAAATACTTGAAGTGCTGCAAATAAATCAAATTGAAGTGCTGTAAGGAAATGAAGTTTTGAAAAATAACTTAGATAATTGAGTTGATCTGATACAATTTGAAGACAAGCGAGAGTTCTATTTAAAGAGTCACTAGTAAATATTTTTAGCAAAGGTGCAACATTCTTATAACTTTTAGTGGTGTTGCCTATCAAGGTATTTCAAAAGGGCGGAGAAAATTTTACAGACTTGGAAATATTGTGTTGAAGTGCTCATTTTTATTCGACAAGTCTATTTTAGCAATATATATTTCACAACACATCAAGTGTGGAGAGAAGTTCATCAATTTCCATTCCTTTGTCTTAAATTTTCGCTAGATACGAGCACTCCAGCAAGTGACTAAATTACTGTGAAAAATTGTGTCTCAATATAATGTATTTTCTAGCTAACATTTTTATGAATATTCTAGTGACGTTCTCTGACCTCATATCATAAATATGAATACGAAAGAGCGTGATAATCGATTCATGGCAGTCGGATCACCTGCCCATGTCACCTAAAGAATATTTTAAAATATTTTCCACATGGAACAGATCGCCTCATGCTAACGATACCCTGTCAATCGGGCCTTAAAATGGCTCACTTGTGCTGACACTGCTTAGACATTTATTTTATATGGTATTGAGTGAGCGTGCACTGCAATAAAATGTCAAAAAATAATATTGAATCATTGAAAAGCACAGGAACATTGAAGCAGGTGATCTTATAGTTCGATGAAATGGTAAATGGTAAACCATGGATGGAAAGGGGTGGTATTCATTTCAAGTGACGTTCAAAAAAGCACGACATTTAGATAATTCTTAATGACAGGAAATATTTCTCGCACCAGTAATAGGGAACCTCAAAAATGCGAGTAGCAACGTCGAAAAAAATAGGAAAATAATTATTTTTCCACACAGTCGAGTTATAAGCGAAGCAAATAAGACAAAATTGAATGATAATTTCTGATGCGATTTTTTTTTTCATTTCGATCCGAATCAAAGTCTCTTTTAAAAAAATTAATTAAATTGTTTCTGGCTCCCTTCAAGTAAAGGAGCCAGGACAGTTCTGGGTACTACATTTCTCTGTTGATAGAATTACTAGAAACCGACATCGCATTGTATTGGGTCGATCATAGAATTACTACATAACGACATCGCTTTGTATTGTCACGTTCATAGAATTGCTTGAAGCCGACATCGCATTGCAATGTCTCGTTCATAGAATTGCTAGAAGCCGACATCGCATTGCAATGTCTCGTTCATAGAATTGCTAGGTAACGACATCGCATTGCAATGTCTCGTTCATAGAATTACTAGATAACGACATCGCATTGCATTGTCTAGTTCATAGAATTGCTAGATAACGACATCGCATTGCATTGTCTCATTCATAGAAATACTAGAAACCGGCATCGCATTGCAATACCCTGTTCATAGAATACCTAGACGACGACACCACGTTGCACTGCCTCATTGATATAACATCACGTCGTTTCGCGTTGCTGACGAGTCAACGCGACGCAAACATTTTTCCGAGCGTTCGATGCAAAATCAATTCCCAGTCCATCTTTTTGATAAGAATCTGACATAGAGTATAAGTTCTATCATTTAGAACGAAGAACGTAATGCTTGCGTTCTCGAATGAAACTTGCAATGAAAGGAAAACGATTTTAAATAAATTTTGAAAAATCTTTTCTGAAATTCTGAATGCATTAATTTAATTTTTGCGGTGATTTATTTGTACTTTCTATTCGTAGAGCATGCATCTTATCAGTATTCTTTGGAGAGGATAAGCACTCGAACGGCACTCGAACGCGCTACAGTTTTTCATTAAATTTCAGAGCCCTTATTAGCACATTTTACTTCGGAGAAAACTCAGATTTCAATATCATCAACTCAGAACTGGACCCAAATCAGGAAATTGAAGTTCAATGGGTAAAAGTCTTCGTAATTTTTAAAGCTTTATTTTTAGCAACAATTTTACTTCAATTCATTTCGGATAACAATTAAGAAGTGCGGCCGGTACTCCTCGTATACAAACTGTAATGCTTCACGAAGGGGCGCCAAGCAGATCGAGGGGTCTGGCGTTACAATACGCTTCAGTGAACGTAGCTTGGCTAAAGATAAGGAGCCAGGCTTAACGTTTAGGTCCGACCGCGCCTCATGCACATCTCTGATGACGGCAAACGAAATCTGCCAATGGAGGATCAAACAACCCGGAGCAAACAATAACTATTTCACTCACAAGGGGAAAAACAACGCACCCTATAAGATCGCGAAGGCAAAGTGGAGACTCGCAATAAAGCCACGTGGCAAGTCCCCGACGACCAAATGCAACACGTAGCGCAGTCACATCAGAGGAGATTGACGGTCATACTGGAAAGTTGAAGAGTGAGCAACAAATTTAGTTANAGAGAATGGTAAAGATGACAAATTAACCACCACAAGTTCAAAATGATCAAGTTCAGGAAAGAACACCACTCACAAAAGTTTGTTTTCACATTTGGTATGTAACAAGCCACTTCAAGTAGTTCTAGGAGATTTAATGCGGAAAACAGTTCGAGGTAGGCGATGGGCAACCAGACAGAGAGGATAGTTCAAGGCATCGACTGTTTGATGAAAGTCTTAGACCCAAAAGAAACCTAGGTTACAGTTTAAATACTAGAAACTCGTAGAGCAGATTTTAACTCAACTCTAATCGACGGACATTTGTTAGATTGTTTACATTTAACTTAATTATAATGGGCAAAGCACTAAAGCGGCTGATTTAATTATATTGAACCAATACTTATTAAGCCCCAAACACCTTCAAGAAAGTTACAATTTTTAAAACCCGAATAAATAAAGTGGAGATAACAGCTCAGCCACAAAAATTAAAAAATAGTTGAAACACAGCAGCAGTAGGAGGTAAGAAGGAGCAGATCAGTGGCACACGGACTTGTACACTCATGAGTGTGTGAGTGAGTCGAGCCAAAACCTGCCAGCAAGTTGATCCACATTAACGACCAGCTCTCAAGACGCATCGTGCCGTTCTGGTCGAACAGAACACCACAACACCTGTACACCTCCAGCTCGACCACACAGCTGCAGTGACCAACACCCCAGCAGCGACTCCCGGCACCAACTCTAGGTCTATACTCTTTATCACTTTGCTGGAGGCCTATGATTATAGGCCTCCAGCAGAGTGACCCTGTAGGCGTACGTGGGGTAAAATTCCCTGCAACGTAAGATCATTGAACATTCAAAATTCTCGCGAACCCTGAGCCTCATTATGCCTTTCGGTTAAAATCATTGATGATTAAATTATTTTAGTTTATGATTTATTTGAGAAACCACGAATATTACAAATAGAGCAAGGTTATAATAAATGAATTGTTGAAACTGAAACAACGCATGGATTGTTTGGAGCTCAGAAAATTTGCGAAATTCATATTGGTTTCATCCAGTAAATTGCCTGACTTCACGGAATGTTTGAACAATTTACTTTGATGGGATCTGAAGGCGAAATGCTATAGATGAGCTCACTGGATATGTGCATTATTCAAGCTACCCTAACATTTATATAAAGGGTACTGCTTTTCATATACAGTGGCTTAAATTCAGAGCTTGTGGAATATTTGAATTACTCAGGTTACCCTGATGCTGAATGAGTTTTATGGGGCATATTCATTGAATTGTTGCAGTTGCTGGAGTCGAAGTTAGGTTATCTTCACAAAGCTTCGCGTGCTGGCTTCCGTTGCCTCTCATCGACCAAAGACCAGTTCTCGGCTGATAAGTGTTGAGATATGCTTAGTTTATTATTCGTCTGATCGACCACTGCGCCAGCCACAAAGAGTGTTTCTCTCCCAAGGAGAACAAAGAGCTCCGGCTCACTGTGGCACACATCTAAGCTCGAGCATACTGAGCTACTTGCAAGTGTAAATACTCCGTTGCAATTAGAAATACCCCTGGCACACTAACTTCAGAGCACTATGAAAGAGAAGTGCAGGTACTGGTAAATTGCGCCACGGTATATCATCTGCATTGCAAGCTGGAAGTGTTCTGAAAATTCCCCCATAAGTGTGATGGAAATGTTTGAAATGTCCCACTGTAAATTTTAAATGTTATATACGGTGTAGATAATAATGGTTCCTAAATATATCATAAGAAACTTACTATTTTATTCGAGGTCCACAAAGTTACGTAGTTTAACGAGACTTGTGCATTTCTGTGAACATGAAATGACCGAAGAGAAAATCAACAGATTTACATATTCGTAAATAATTCCATGTTATGATCGGAAGTAGCAAATATTAAATATTCTACGTGAATATTACTCAAAATATTGAAACTCATCGCTCAATAAATTGAAACATATCTTTTCCATTTTGAAGATATCGTTAGCGTCCAATCACACCAGGAAGTTTATTCGTCAAAAAATACATCACTTTTAAATTTTCTACACAGAACCAGCTGTTATATCTTTACCCCAGCTCGACATATTCTCGAATAATAACTTTGGACTACAGCTGAAGTCAGTCTAATATTTCTTCAGTAATTGCCCGAACAAAATTAGAAATTGTTTTTCGTTCACGATTTATCTAGAAAGTCTTTTTCAGCTATGTTTTTAATGCTTCATATACGTACAACACGTGGCTTTCCTGGCACAAAAACTGGGCACTATTTTCGCAGGATCGAACTGTACGCATGCGTGTAAGATATTGTAGCACTTTCTGCTTGTAATAATTTTGCCGAAATTTCTTACTGACTTATCAGCGTTACGCTTTTTATTCTGAATTCCGATAACTGTGATATCGAAGTCGGTCCCTGATGACGGTCCCTGATGACGGTCCCTGATGACGGTCCCTGATGACGGTCCCTGATAACGGTCCATCATTGCATTTTACATCATGGTCATGTACGACTTTTTAGTGCAAATGATCGAAAAAGTGTGTCAAACGTACACTGTGCAAAAAATTGAATATAATGCAGCCCTGGAACCCTGTTCCAAGTATGAAGATCAGGGCCTATTTTTAAAACCCTTGATCGATCTTACATTATAACAGTGCGTGACTTACATTATTTCAGTATACATTGTTAAAGTACAGTGGAGATTGTTCTTACATTACTATAGCACGTGCATTATTGAGACCGTTTTTTCATTACACACGTACTATGACCCTCGTATTATTATTTGAAGTAATAATACCAGCAAATTCTACAGGTCAAATGCATGATGTATTCAATCCATGCGAATTACATGCATGTGTAATGTGCATGCATAATTTCTCTAGAGACACATTTATACGACAGTGACTCCAAGTACTTGCAAGTAACTTCAACTACTCTAATGATTCCAAGCAAAATCAACATCCTATTGTCACAAAAATAAAAAAAAGCGAAAGAGAACAAATGCAAAGAAAATAATAAAATCTCGCCAAAGAAAACTCTTCTACATTGAATAACGGGCAATATGTGTAATAAATTTATCCAACAAGGAGCTTTAAAAAAACGAAGGAACCTCTCCTCACACGGAAAAAGATGAATTATAATTCAGAGCAAAGGCTGAAACTGCCATTAGACAGCTAGGGAATGCTTCCCGAGAGCAGAAAATTGTCGTCAGGTCATAAATCGGGACTGCCATCCACAGCAATAAGCGGCAATAAAACCATCCTTTAGAGGAGCTTGAGTCTCTATAGTAGCTACTTGTTGACGGAATCTTCTTCTATATATTAATACGTTTGTACCTACGTACCTACCGTTCTGTCACGCTTCGCCACTTTTCAAGTGAAATTTCAGGTCTCGAGCAAAGTATTCTGTATACGGGTTGCATTTTTTGCAATTAAAAGCAGACTTCGGTGCACATTTTCAGTTTCCCTAATAAAGTTCAGACTACTGGCATCATCAAGAAGAAAATTGCTTCCAAGACCGGACTATCTCTGCTCTGAACTTTTAACCTCTGTCCAACACTTGAGTGGAGCATTTTCTCATACGCTGGTTTACCAAAATTTTGTTTATCTAAATTTACTGCTGGTAATTGGAATAGCACAGGCAGACGAAGACAACTAAATTGTCGTACCTGACAAAAAGACTAGGAGGGAAAGATACGCCCACACCAACACGATAGGTCTACGTTCTAAACTGTTCTGAATAACCCGACTCTGGATCCTGTTAAATAAACTAATAACCTTTTCAGACGTCTAAAAAAGGGTGGAATGTTTTCTCAAGATCTCTACAAAACTCTGTCAGTAAATGGGTGACACCTCTATTCTACGGCCTTAAATAAGATTCACAAAATTAACTATCTACTCGACTGAGAGTACCTTTAATTTGAAGCTAAATTGTTGTCGTTAATTAGAACTCCATTTAATAGGGCTCCCTCAACACTCAAAAACAACTTGGATGCAAATCGTTGCCTTAAAAGAGGCTTGATTCCATATAATAACGCCCTAGTTTTAAACGATGCAAATTTTTTCCCTTGCCTCCTCCTACGCTTGGCGTTAGAATGAGAGTGTAAACAACTACAAGTCTTAAGTGAGGAAAACGTGATCACTGGTACACCAGCTGGAGCTATTATGTTATATAAAGCGTTCCATCAGTATTAAAACTGGGTCTCCAATCTTGCTTCTTTTAAAACAGCTAGGCTACCTATGGCCAGGTCAAAGAGACTCTAACGGGTTCGCCTGCGTCAGTTGTTTTGGTTGGAATAGCTATGTACAACCGGGAGGAAAATATGTTAAGGCGTCCTTCATCCCTAATTCTATTTGAGGAACGTTCTGTTGATAATATTACCACTGTCCCTAGAATTTACAGCGAAAACCGTTTTAGATTACTAGAACGCCTTCAATTAACCTATTCAATTCAGCATGGAAGAAGAAGTTGGCAGTACTATCCCCGCCCTTGATCTATAAATTCTGGAATAAAATGATTGATCCTCATCCTTTAAAATTCACCGCAAGAAAAGCAATACCACAAGATGTCTGTTTTACCACGGCTACCATTCGAAGGGCGAAGGAAGCCGAATATGAATAAATCTGCTTGAGCTAAAAAAAAATTTATTATAATGATTTGCATCTTTATTTTGGAAATTGTATCGAATCTTGACAAAATCTCATTTCCTTTTTTGCATTGAGAATGACACCCACCGTATCTTCATCCTTCGCTCCCCCACTACCATTTCACCAACCAAAAATCCCCTCTTGCGTACGACACACCTCTTTCGTCACGACCATCACATGCGTCGCGGTTATTATTCTTTCCTTCGCTTGTATTATTCTTTTCTTTGCTTAAGCTTCAAGCTCTCCCGGTCTGATCCGCTCGAGAGACTTGCTTTTCCTGACAGGATCGGAGCCCATGCGCGTAGAAGTGGTCACTCGAAGTCGGCGAGCGCGTTACGGCGGTCGATCTCGAGTCACGGTCCTGCAGGTCCTAACGACTCCCCAGGAATGCTCGACTCAAGCCTCGGTCACCTGCACGGTTTTTGTGACGCTAGGAAGCAGTGCGTAACTGTAGAGCTCGGGGCTGCGTTTCGAAGCACAGACCAACCTCGAGATGTGAAGTACTGACTTTGGGAATCACGATCTCTGTCAAGTATTTTCAGCTTCTCGATCGTAATCAAAATAGGAAATTTTAAATCATGACTACGTATTTCTAACACTTGGAGCAAGAAATTTCAAAAATTAGTCAAATGGTACTCAAAATAAGTATATTATATCTTTGGGACAGTCAGTAATTTGTCTGATAATCGGTATAAATGACACTGATTTTATTAACTGCTTTAGCATTAGGCACCAAAATCAGAGCATTCAGTATGATCACTTCCTTCGTACATACATACTAGTATGTTACGTATGTGAATAAAAAAATGCTGCCACCGGAGTAAAATATCCTGATTCCTTTTCGATTTGTTTCATACGTTCACACTCTTTTGCGACAATGTGCCACCGAAATAAAATCTGCAGGATGCATCAATATTTGTCATCGAGAAAATAATCTCAAGAGCAAAATGTCGAATGAGTGAGGAAATTCCATAGCAACAAATTTCTACGTTTTCATGATGATGAAAGTAAGAAAATATGCAGATTCGGCAGCCGTCAATTTTTCTGCGTTTAAAAAACCAGTTACTGCACATTTCATATCAAAAGGGAATGAAAGGCACTCAGAGTTTTTCAATTTTACTATCAACTAAATCAGTTGGAAGTTCCTCGATTTGTAATAATTTGTGATGGTGCACCATTACGGCGCCACATTCGTTGGTGAATATGTAGAAATTGACCAGTAATGTACATCATAATGAAAATTATTCATCTGTAAACATTCGGAGCAGAATGTTTATTTCTCAAGTCCCTTGAAAAACTACATGAATATTGTGGGTATTTATGGGTGATTTTAGATGATTTTGATCAAAATTTTATACCACATTAATAGATATTTTAGTCCTATTACGATATATTTTACCATTACACCCATATATTCATACCAACACATTTTCCCTTCACAAAGAGATGTCGTTATATAGCAATTCTATGATCGACCCAATACAATACCCATATTAAGAGAACAATAGAAAGAACTCGTAGTCTCGAAAATGAAAATATCCATTTCAAACTAAGTAAGAATTTCAAAATTTCGAAATTGTCTCACTATTTTGAGTTTTAATTGCAAATATCAGGGTACCGGATGAAGCCAAATTTGATTTCTCAAAGGCTGGAAACGTGACCAAGTGGAATAAAAAATGACTTATCAATAATTAATCAGGGTTGTTGTGATGCTCTGCTCGTGTGCGTGACTACGATCCAAACGAACTCATTGCCCGGCCAGGACGATTTAACTCGTTTTGGACTAACAAGATTTTACCGAGTCTGCACGAGTAAACAGTCTTGTAAAATGTCAGGCTGAAAACAACAAACAGGAAAAAACCTTGACACGAGTTTACTCGAACTTTCTCGATCTCTTGAAGCGCACACCGACCATTTCCAAGTCTAATCATGAATTTTGAGGGAATAGTAGTCCCAAAATCTTGCTTTTTCAGCAGAAATCTTGCTGGAGAAAGAAAGAAAAAAAAGAAAATCATTTATTCCGAAAATAGGTCACGTACAAAGTATACAACATTCGCTTTTTCAATTGGTAAAATTTCAGCCTTAAAATTAAAACATGAAAGTCTCGCTGGGATTTCTAATTGGGATTTGCATGGCTTCAATCTTAAAATTACGAGTGGAAGTCTTGAGAAGGGGTGATCAGCAGAGATCAACACAATAGCATAACAGTATTATTGTGTTTATTGACACAAAATTACGCACTTACTCCGAATATCTAGTGTGGTTTCAATTCAATACCTCACTTTAGATGTCAACTAATTTTATTTTAATGCAAACGTACCTCTTCGAACGAAGTGTGCTGCGGCATTACGTCGCTACCAATAATGATGAGGCGTCGAATGCTCATTTGAAACCTGGTCCAGTCGTGCTCACACAAACTAAATTCCGAAATTTAAATGTTGCGAAAAAAAATTCGAATTAAATGCGCTTCAGAGAGAGGCTTCAGTCATTACTGCAAGGCTACAGGGCCGTGATTTTCCCTTAATGATGAAAACTGGACCATTTTGAGAGCAATACTTCTTTTCATTATAATAATTGTACGTACTACCATTCATTTCAGTTAGAATTATATGAGGACAATAAACTGGTAAGGGAGAGAATACGAATTTCATTCTTTATCGTAGGGCTAACAATCCATTAAATTCAGTGACAAATCCTTCAGTTTTCAAATCTGTGAGAAAAAGTTGCAGTTTATGTATAAAAAAGTTTATGTTACTCAACTTCTACATTCGAGCTTATATTACTAGTAATATCTTTGACAGCACTCGGTAAAAATTTCAGTTGTGCAGGGTTATGCAAAAGTCACTTTATCATTTCGAATATTTATTACACGAGAACTAATACACCTGTACAAATGTGATTTATGGAAAATGGGGAAAAAAATTATGAAGTTTACACGCATTTTTTGTAATTGAAATTTCTAGAATTATATCCCAAAATGCCGAAATAAAGCAGGGACCAACAAGTAAAGGTTGTGCAAAGTTATTTCTTTCGGAATGGATCGATAGTTACGGTACAGAGGGACTAGGTAAGAACATTTAATCAACAATGGACTTTCAATATTGAATTATTGCAATGATTTCAAGATTCGGGGATTTCTGCTCGACAGCAGTCAAAGAACGCTCTGGCACTTCACAGACCAAAGCGCTTCATAGAGTGTCGCAACAGATTTAAAGATATCATCTAGGCAACGTTCCTGTCAAATAGGAATTTTATGATCATTAGAACGCCTCCTAAGAAAAAATTTAAAACTGTTTCCATACAAAATTCAAGTAACACAATTGATAAAGTTTGCACTCCATCAACAAAGGAAGGACTTCACACTTGCAATAGTGGATGAGTGACGAGACTTTTACCTCACGCCTAATCATATCTGAAGAGGCCCGTTTCCAAATGTGTAGGCTTGATAATAAACAAAACTGTCAATTTTGGTGCGATGAAAACCCTAGGATGATCCACGAGCAACCATTTTATGCACAGAAGGTTACCGTCTGGCGTGGCATAACGAGTGTAGAAATCATTGATCCATACTTCGACGATATTGATGGTGCAACCGTGGCAGTGAAAGGGGACAACTACAAACAAACGATACAGGAATGCTTATTACCACAACTGCTAGATTCGGATACGCAAAATTTGTGGTTCCTTCAAGATGGGGCGACACCACTTACAGCAAAAAAAAACATGGTAATACTAAGAGCTGCCTTTCCTTGTCGTTTAACTTCACACTTATGTGACGATCCATGGCCACCACGGTCTCCTGATTTAAGCCCTACAGATTTTTCCTTTTAGGGATACCTTCAAGGGAACGTTCACATCAGTATACCTGATATTCTCAATGTTTTAAAAAATGTCCTCAATGAAATCAAAAGAATAACTCCAGATATTTTGGGAAAAGTCATGGAAAATATTTTACGTAGAATATGCTAGTGTTTAAGTAATATGTACGGGAGAACATTTAAAGGAAGTCACATTTAACTGATAAAACTTCCAGGCTGTTTCCTTTATTTCATATGTAACTTATTTTTATAGCTGTGTTAGTTGGCGTGAAATAAACGTTCAAATGGTGAAAAGACTTTTGTGCCACCTTTTCTAATGAGAATGTTGAATTAATTGCATACCACATTTTGTCTCGTTTAAAACAAGTAAAGTTTTTAAGCATAAAACACAAATAGCTTCAAAGTTATTCATGTCACGAAACCTCCCAAAACTTGCGAGAGAAAGAAGATGCTGCCCAACAAATTTTAGCAAACAAAGAAATTCTTCTCCTTCAGTAGACGCTAAAAAAACGCTAACATCTCAATCATTTTTTACGCTCGTGTTCTGTGAACTGCATCTCATTTTCTCCCACGAAATGGCATTACCTCACCAAGTTGTATTCTTGCACGCCTTCCGCAGCTTTCCGGTCAGCTTCGAAACGACTTCTATTTCTTGGGAGCTTCTTTTCGCATCGCGATCGCAGAGAAAGAATTCTACGTCTAACAATAGAGCGACCAAACATTTCACTGATGAACTTTAGCTCCGATTTTTTCTCAATAGGAGATTTGCTTACCTGCAAAAGTACGCAGATAGTTCGAATTTTACCATCCAACTTTACACGTGAACGTTGGTTTCAATTTATGAAACTCAAGTAACATTGGAATCACGGTAATGCTAATTATTCAGTTTTAAAAATTGTTTTCACAGGAAAGTGACTCACGGCAGCGTACAAGGACAGTTTTCATAATACACAGGAGAGTTTCCTCAATTAAATTGGTCCTTTTCAGAACACGTTGGATTTATGGTGTGGTGTGTGCCAGATATGAATTTAGACGCTCATCAGACCATATCCATAATTCTGCGAAAATGGACATCAGGACGAATATCTCGCATTCGTTTCCAAGAAATATTTTAGTTAATACAAGGTAAAATTTATGGCCGGCTGATTCACAACTTTAGAATTAAGGTCTTGATGATAGAAATCTATGATTTCTTATGACTTTGTCAAGAAATGTATTTGTCGAAAAATATTTCCTGAAAATAACTCCTAAGGCTTTAAAATATTTGCTTTTCCTGCCAGATATTAAAAGATAAGTTTCCGAGTTTTATTCCGAAATTTGGTAGAAAGTTTAGGTTTCATTTGATCTCGCATACGATTCATCCATTGGAAATTCAAGCGTTTCTTAATACGCTTCAGATTTTTATCCATTTTTCAGCGAGATACACCGGCATGTTCTCTAATATTTGTGACTAGTGCACAAGCCTGCTAGCATGATGGGAGAAATGCTGCGCATACAGGGTAACGCAAAGAAAAGGAGACCCATTTATTGTTGGTATTCATGATACATATCCTAGATCTATGTTGGCTTAACGACGTATCACTCAGTCTTCCAAGAAAAGGCCTAGCGTTAATAGTTTGTAAAATACACTAATTTAAAAATGGGTTTCTTTTTTTTTTGCGACACCCCGTATATTCCTTCAAATGCTCTCTAAATTACGCTGAATTTTATGTGAAATAACGTAATTTTCTGCACCACTGACACGGACTGCTTTTTATGACATAGTCTGTCTCGCTGGAAACGAATACGAACCCGGGAATTTTCTTCTATCTAATTATATGGTAAGATAGGGACATGAATTTAATGGAGCAAAGGTGCAGGATATATTTTTAATTATCCATTTTCCAGTGTAAGGGTTTTACATCTTGCAACTTGTTCATATATAACGTTGGAAATAATTGTAGGAATTTCAATATCCTTGAAATTGGACGAGCAAACAATAAAAACAGATAAATAATTCTGAAGGAAAAAATTTGTCTTGTTTTTTTTATGCAAATGAAGTCCTGAAATTTTCCTTGAAGATTGCAGACAAGGTACTAAGAGCTTGAAAATTTTCTCTCGTAATCAGTTGAATAATAGCTATTACTAGACGACACGTGACCCGTTGGGTCAAATAAAATTTATCAAAATTAAACCGTATCCGAGATATATCCTATACAGTTAAGTTCGTATTCACAATACGGGATTGAACGAAGAGTATAAATTTCGAATATCTCAGAGCCGACAGACAAACGTGTGCACGGTTTCAAGCGAAGCAAGACGGCCAGAGTTTTAGTATTATATAGATAGATAGATAGATAGATAGATGTAATTTCTCCCAATCTACATAATACTAAACATCTGGTCGTCTTGTTTGTTCGCTTGTTTGAAGTCGTGCACAGAAGGAAAATATACACTTATGCCCGGTAAAAGAAAGGAATTTTAGTCGGGCAAGTTCGTAAAGTGGATACGGGAATGAGAAAGAGGGCAGAATCGTTTGTCTGTTGGCTCTGAGGTATTCGAAATTTATACTCTTCGTTTAATTCTGTATTGTGGATATCGACTCAACTGAATAGGATATATTTCTGGATACGGTCTGCCCATACGAATCAAGTTTTCTGTAGTCCCGACTATTTATTTGCAATTCATGACTTAAATTTTATTTAACCCAACGGGTTACGGATTGTCTAGTTTTATATAAACACCAGACTGCGTGTGCCCCGATGGAACAATTGTCAATTATGAAATATTTTCTCTTTTCAAGCTTATGTCTGTTTGCCATTTTACTTTTCGGCAGCTTGTTTTTCTTCTTCGTTTATCTAGAATTGATTTCAAATTCTTCATATACGAAAGGTACGAGCACTTTTCAACATTAGAGGCTTACAAGGCTGAAGCTGTATTCATACAGCATCTCGTATCCACGATACTGTGTATCCTACTCTGTTCGTTTCAATCAAGAAAATATTTCTTATATGAAAAAATTATCAATTTAATTTTTTATCAAGAAATACAATACCTAACGTATCCAAGATATGTACGATTTGGTGCTCATAAGGCAATTTCTCTTTTCTTATTTCTGAACGTACATCCCGGTCGCTATCATCCCTGTTTAACAGCGTAGGAACTCGTCTGCACGGTTGCAAACGAGCATTTGACGTCATCAGAGTCTATTAGCACGCGTATAGATAGAGAGAATATCTTCATTTAACCATTATCTAGATTGTTGAATCATTCCCTTTGCATCACACGTAGATTATGTTAATTCATTCTTAGATCCGACTACAAGTGGGAGAAAATTCGAATCAGCAAGCGCATGGACGAGTAATGCACACAAAATATTCTTCGCTTTTTGAAGGGCGTAAAATCATCTTTTGAAGCCATGGGTAGACAGTTGAGAATCGCAGTGCCTTAATCGCATGTGGAATTTATTTTATTTGTTTTTGAAATGGCAACGATTTTAAATTAATCTGACACTTTTGTTTTCTCTAATTCGAGGCAACAGCGGCCATGACCCGACAACGTAGCCCACGTTGCACCCAGTGAGCTGTGACTCACGTGATCATTGCAAATTAAATAAGATGTAATGGTAAAAGAACTTGATTGGTGCATCGAGTACTTTTATATAATACGGTCGCCTGTTCTAGTGGTAACTCAGTCTCACCTAATTTCAAATTCGAATTCAGCTTCATACGCATGACTTTTATCTTTAAGTTCAAATCAGAGCTAACAAAATGTGTGGGTCATGAGGTATAAGACACTTTTTGTTTTTTACAGAACATATACTTATGTACAATAAGTATGTACCGATAACATACTTTCACTGAACGCTCATGCAAAATGCGTACGTAAATTCAGTCATATGTGATAAGGATGCATTTGCACGTAAATACACATTCATAACGTTCAGACTGCTAATTCCCCATAGGGAGAAGCTGAATTGTTCTGACGTAACCTTCCTCCTATTTTGATCAGTGGTTTGCAATCAGCTCAACGCATCTTTAATTCATGTAATGTACCAAACCGGATAATTTCTTGTTTATCCAACGGATTATGTGAATTTATGCGTTATGGAATACAAATCAAGTTTTTTCTGTCCTCTCCTCTTCAAATAAAGCCACTACCGGAATATCAACGCATTTTCGCGCTCACCGAAGTGAAATTCCTATGCATATACATGCTCTTTACGTCCATTTCCTCCCATAGCACTAATGTTAAAAGCAACTCGTCTCGATCTTCTCCTGCTAAGCGACGCACATTTTTACGGCGGAAATGTAAAGCGGAACACAGCACAAACACTGGACGTCGAGCGAAAACAGAGTCTATCACCAACTCATCTTTTTTTCGGTGGAGTCAAGGGCATGATCTGAGGCCGTCATAGGAACAACTGTCGAGAACTTTGCTGTTGTGTTAACATTTTTAAATTAATGTTTATGCCAAGGTAGGCTTTCATGTTTGCGCCTCGCGTCGACAGACGCCACAATCCGCCCCCGCTGAATTAATGGTGGTAGGGAGGAAGAAAATTAATGACACGAAACATAACAAGAAGCGAATGGAATATTCGTAGGATATTATTAGCACTCCTCCAAACGTTCTTTATTTCAACTAGTAGGCTTGTGATTTCTTTTTTTATGAAGTTGATATTTTGCAAGAGCATGAGAGAGCGGAACAAAATACTCGTTTTCAGAATTTGCGTAGATGAGTATTGAAAAAACTAAAGCATTATTACGAGTACTTAAAAGCGAGGAATTGCTGAGAAAGCCATATGGTGAACAAGTAATTTGTTAGTTTTCTTATTGATAAGTTTAGTTGTAGGTTTAGAGTTCCTCATGTTTCGTGCACCACACTCACTATTTTGTAATTTACGTGTTTTGGTTTTAGATAGCAACGGAACGGTCGTTGGGAAGTTATTCATCACAATTCTATTTTGAATACCGTTGCTTGCACATAGTTACATGAGCATTTACTTACAGAATCTTCAAGGCATGAGTTTCGAAGAACGCGTTTCAGGATTGTAAAGATACCTAAGCTTAAAAAACTCAAGATAACTGAATCTCATTAAAAACAGTTTTAGTATTTTTTTGAGATTCTGAAATCATACATACATCATTTAATAATGATTGACGATTATAATCGTCAAATTAGCCCATTACTTGAGGGGAGGAAGCCCTGACAGGCAGTGGAGGTCGCGGCTTAAACAAAGACAATGAATGAGAATTAGAACATCAGCAGATGCCCTCCTATGAGGGCAGGCAACGAACCAAGCTCGTTACCCTCTTGGCCACGGTGCTTATCGCCAACGTGCTTATCGCCAACGGTCCTATCCCCATGTTCAATAATTGAAGCTCACGTACCCGAGTTGAGGCGATATTCCAACGAGGAATTTGTTTCTGCTCTACTACTGTTCGTTCGGTTTTGTTTCTCATTTTGCACGACGAGACCTGCTACTCTTTCTATTGTTATCACCTGCTACTCTTTCTATTGTTATCACCTGCCACTCTTTCTATTGTTATCACCTGCTACTCTTTCTATTGTTATCGCCAACAACTTCTCGCGAGCGTGCGCTGGGGTGGTCTGGTTTATGCAAACGTGCTTTGTAAATGCTCTTGTTCAAATGATCTTCTTAACTGGAAGAGGATTTCTTGTGGAAGCTTTTCAGTTTTGATGTCCTGAAGCAATAGTATCGTAAGAATTTTATTCTTTCAATCTTCATGGAAATCTTTGAACTGCTTAAAAATGACGTATTTCCAACTGCAGTAAAGCAGACCTTTCACAATAATCAATAATGATTGATGCTGGCGTTCGCTCATTATCAGTATCGGAATATGTAGAATGTATAGACGACGCTTGCTGAACTGATGATGAAAAATGTTTTGCATATGCGCTATTGGATTTTGATTTATTCTAACAATTAAGTACAAGCAGTTTCTTGTATCTATCATTATATTGAAGTAGGCTTTTCTTGAGTATCAAAACCCAGAGGAAGAGAAAGTTTTTTCTGTTTTTTTGCTACGTATCTAAACAAATTTTCTAAGAATCTAACATTAAAATGAAGCTGCTTTCCCCAAAAAATTCAATATAGTATTTAGTTTTTTCTGTAAGTATACTCGGTATAGCAACACTCGGTTGTACCCAGAATCTGACACGGTATCGCAACACTCGACTGTTCCCAGAATCTGGCACGGTATCGCAACACTCGACTGTTCCCAGAATCTGACACGGTATCGTAACACTCGACTGTTCCCAGAATCTGACACGGTATCGCAACAGTGAGTAGAGGCCGGCAGCAGCCGGCTAAGTGCGTCAGGAAGTTTGTTCTACAGTTTGGTTGTTGTTGACCGATCAAACAGACGAGAGCTCGGTTAAAGTTTCATAAGGAGCCTCTTCTCTGTGGCTTGAGAAACCAAGAGCTCTCCTCGCCTTGTGTGCCGCTCGCTCACACATAAAAGTTCACTTTTAAGGTGCACAACCTCTTTCTCGTTATTGCCTCAGGTTTTCAAGTAATATCTGTATATGAAAGTAAATTTAGGTCTAGGTAAGCTTCGAAGTTTTCATGTAGATTTGGATACATCGGAAAATCATATATCTTTATGTTTGGATCAAATATACATGTAGATAAATGGATGTGTGTGGATTTTTTCATTATGCACAAATTATGCCATTCGATAAAGTTACCGTAGGAGGTCTCGAGATGACGATGCTAAAAAACATTCAGGAGAAAATGAGCTGCAGGAGACCTGCTGAGATCATCATTGGCGCTTTTCAAAGCTTGGGCTTAGACAAGCGTGATACTGCTGTTTTTTATCCTTAGCGTACGCACGCTATTTTATGAGCGGCATGTTATTCTACCGTAATGAGGGTCGTAAAAAGAAATTCATACAGAAAGGTGGGCCCAATGAACGACTGACAAAAGGACGGGGAAGTGCTATTTACTGTCGTTAAGTTGTCAAACTAATGCATACGAATAAAAAACTAATTGTGCATCAAACTCGCCGAGATGTGAATTTTATTTTTTGTACATATGTAGAATCGAGCTTAAGAGAAAAGAGTTGGTTAAAGAATTGAAGAACTTTTAGTTCTAAATATCGCGTGAGAATGTGGGATTGTACTCGACCAAAAGATTTACACCAAACAATTGACTGTGACAAGACTCGTGAAACTTAAATGAACTCAAAATAATCTGAAAAAATGGTCACGCATGACCCTACAAAGAAATTTTACCAGACTGTAGAAACATTTTCTTGACCGAATGAATAATCTGAATTCTCCTCTGCATTTCTCTTCAGACTTACTTATTTTCTCGGATCAGAAGCCTAAACGTTTCTCTCAGCTCCGGAGCCAGTGGATACGGAACTGAGGCTGGTTAAATTGGTCTTAATTACTAATGAGGGCGACCAAATGAAATAAAAACCTTTAATCGCAGGAGATGTAGACCCTAAATGCATGATAACAATTTCAGCGAAGTTATTTTGCCTCTTGGATTCGAATTCAGAAGGTTAAATGACGTGGAAATGACTGTAATGTTCCAGTCGGAATTAAAACATCTTTTGACAAGACGATCATTGAGTCCTACTGTGAATTCTCGCAGGTGAATATACGTTTCGCTTCATTTTGGGTAAAAGTTGTCGAAAATGAAAGATTAATTACGCAAGCTTCAAGGTTTCTTCCGTTAACTTTAACTGCGAGATATCGAATATTCTATATCGCGAAATCAGTTCCGTGCCTCAGGCTCATTATTGTCAAAGGATCTTTAACTCCTTTCTGTTGCTTAAAACCGCATTATTCCTGCAATTGGTATCAATTAAGCAACTGTTACCTGCATACAAAATTTATATTTGGTGAATATAGACTTTTATGTTCTCTCCCATAGCAAAAAATTGAAATAATTTGCTCATCACTGAAGCAATCCCTATTTTTTTCATTCCCTCACCTACAAACGCACAAAAAGAGACTGCCAAGGCATCCCGCACACAAATTTATTATTTCAAAAATATAGGAATTTTGATTTCAATTTGTACCCCGTCTCTCTCAGACGGGTTATCAACTGGGGTGAAGCTGTGTATTTTAACGCTCTCAAAGTAAATACATGTGGCTGGCGAAAGCTAATTATCACTTTAATGGTGTCAGGTAATCAGCGAGTATAAGGTTTCTCTTCTGAAAGAGATGTGATACAATTTGACGCGCTTTATTTCAGCCACAATAAAGGAAGCGAAATTCGACCCTAAAATCCTTGTCAAGTACAGTCCATTTTCTCTGCGTTTTTTAAACAAATTTCTAGCTTAAATTGTCCTTGATTTAATATTTCAATTATAATATTCCTTTTGGAACTGTGAACCAGACAACTGAACATTCATTTAAATATCATTCTCAAATTCAAAAAAAATTCAAAAATCCCATTGCAAATTCTTGTTACCTAGTTGCCAAATCATCGCAAGAATAACATAAATTAACATACACGAATTTAAAAACATCGAATGAGCATTTCACTCGGGCCACGCAACTCGCCAGAACAGGACAGCCAAAAAAGAGTATAATCACAGGCATAATGCTCGTGACATCATTTTTACGATCAGTCATCTTCGGATTAGGCGGCATGCGACGCTCGTTTCCGGGTCCAGTCATTTCCTGCGGATCGCGTCCGCAGTTCCGGCGACTGGCGGACCGGAGCACATTTCCGGACGCAGCGGCGCGGAAGGCCTGAGCTCATCGTGTGGATTTAAACGCCTGATTATTGGCATTATTAAAGAGGCTAGTGGAGATTGTGGATGAGTGAGAAGTACAGGTACAATCAGTGAAAGTATAGAAAGTAAAGTTTATTCATTCCAACGCAGTTATCATGGGATACCTTTCTAATTAACACCTAACAACAACTGCTGATTCTTGAGCAATGTGTTGAGTATGAGGCTTAAACTTTCTTTTCCGAAAGAAACACTTCTTGGTTCCGTAAAAACTCCTTTGCAGAGCTGGGAATCGAACCTGCATTTGGAGTCGTGAGCGAAACGCGTTGCCACTGCACCACCCACGGCATCGGTATCGGCGTTTACTGGCGGTGAACGATATTCCTGACGCAGGAGTAAGCTGCATGTGGATTAAAAATTGAGATTTCGATTGAAAAGTAACCAGTTACTAGAAAAATATAACTAGAAGACATTATAACCGAGCTAAAAATATAAATACTCGTGAGAACATGGACAAGATTCAGAGAACATGCTGCATGACAGTGCTTTATAACTCTCGATAAAAGTATGAAGTAATTATTTACTCACTTATTCCACCTGTAACAGTTCTTTAAAATATTACAGTTAAAGCAATAACTTAAGAGAGGGTCAGAGTACACAAAAATAAACGACATTTTGTTAAGTGTAGTACAAATGCACGTTGGGTGTCTTTTTTCAAAACGAAAGGCTCTTTCGATCACGAAAACGTGACAAAGATTTATCTCGAAATGACATCGGTACTTCGAATTGACTTTGGATCAGCATACGATCCAAAATGCTCTGAATGTTACGAAAAGATATATTTGTAATTTTAACCTGATTTCTATTTCAAAATAGAAGACCGTAGCAGCTTAGGAAACGAATTAAAGATTAATACCATTGTGCTTGCTGTCGTCTGAAATGAAAGGCTAGAAAATAAGAACTGCAATCCTGCGGCACAACAATCCTGACTGTTGGAGAATGTGAATTGTACCCCGCAGCTCCCTGTTCAATATAAAAATCGTTTGCAAAATTTGTTTGGGTATCTTTCACATTGACTTTAATAATCGCTCCTGAATCCCAGGACATCACATGTAATTACAACAATTCAGCCTCGGCGAATGTTGAAACGCTCAATGATTTCTGCTGGTTTTCAGCCGCGCGCTGAATTGTCACCCTCACAAACAGCTTTGATCACAACGTGTCATCTCCTGGCATTCAGGAGCACTTATTAAAGTCATTTGAAGCATATTGAACCAAATTTTGCACACGATTTTTTATTGAACAGGAAGCTGCAGGGTACAATTCACATTCTCCAACAAACAGGTACAATACCAGCGTTGTACTGTTGATTTAAAAGCCAAACGTAACCCAGGCTTACACAATGAATTTGTCCGTGTTCTTTTGCCGTCAAAGTTGACCCTCAGCAAACAATCGTCATTCATTAAAGAAAACGAAATACCCTTTCAAAAACAAAATGGATCCCCTCCACTTCTTCAATAAAGACGAGCCTGCGAGCCGACAACTTCAGGGCAATTTTATCAATGGACTCAAAAAACAAGAACAGACAAAGGGAATTCGATTTTCAAGGGGAGAATTTGCGGAACAGGGAGAGTAAAAGAGGGTAGTTTTTGCTGCAGTCTTATTGGCTGCTTTTACTTCGAATGATTGTGTATTCTGTTGTCTATTCTTCAGACACAGAATGACTGTTTCCTTGTTGATTTTACTTAAAATTGCGGGATAAAAATAAATTTTTATCCAATTACAACATTTATCTTGCATTTCCTTTAAATTACTCTGAAAATTCTAGGGTAAAGGTTTCAAGATTTTATTTTGCAGAAAGCCGAAGTCTGGTAATTTCGAATATGGCTAAAATATCATCCATATTTTGCAATAGTTTTAAGCTGTTCATCAAAGTTTTCGTAATAACTAGGAAAGTAATGTGAGACCCAGGAGTGAATTTACTTTTCTTTTGGATTGAAAAAGCTCGCTATTGCAATAAAATTATATTCTCGCCAACCACTTAAAACTTTTGCATTTCACTACGGAATAAAACGTTTGATGGAATGGTAAGTCTTTGATGGTAAAAGCCTGACAGTTGTGGACCAGAACTTTTTTCTTCGTGTTTTGGTAGCCCCGAAGGAGAAGCCTCTTCTTGGTCAATAAATTCTAGGACGATCTAACAAAAGCAATCTTTCGTCCGAACGGCGCATCCCGTGCGCTCGACAACAATTGACTTGGTCTGGCGGACATGAAAGACAAGAGTTCGACAACTAAAAGAAACGAAACAAATAGAGTCCGACGACTTGATGACTAACTGACATTTTCATCGGCATGACTTCCATGGTTGACAGTGTTACAGAAAATACAAAATATTGCCCACACTTCACATATTCAAAAGCCCTTTGAAATTAATCGTTAATGTATGACGGATGGAAACTTCACACGTAAAGTCTTAGGAATTTCGCCTTTCATTTCCCAATGCTCATTATGGTTAGGTCAAGAAAACTAAACTTTTTGATGTCATATTGTCCGCATTTTTTTAGAAACGCACATTTCGTTCAATGAACATTCCCGTGCTAAGAGAAGAGCGTAAAGTAATTGTGTCTTCATGCAAAGGGAAGATCGAGGTTTGAAAATGTTGCCATGGCTGCTTTCCCCGTGGTTGCACCCCAGGGCTTGCTTGGTCATCTCAAAGTGATTTGTGAATCCCGTCATTAGGCTACCGGTAGAGATCATTCATGATTAATAGAATCATGATTAATGTCAACTTTGATAATTCAATCATGATTCATTGGAAACATGATTAATGTTAATTTTGATGATTCAATCATGATTCATTGGAGTCATGATTAATGTCTACTGTTGATAACATATTTTCTGATGGTATTTTTTTCTTGACAATTTTGTAAGAATTAACTGGAGAGCAGCAATCTAGCCTGTTAATTTTAGGGGATGAGAAGAAATGTGAATAATTTTAAAACTTGAATTAAGTAACGCAGGTTTGGCTCAGAAACATGAATCATAGGAACATTGTCGTGTAAAAATGGCACACCAAGCAAATCGCAATATTTTTGGTGATCTTTATTTCCTATTACCTTAGCGTTATCACAATAAAAGGATTTTAATTGATTCATGCAAAATCTTGCCTTGCTGTGCGCAAATAATTTTTTTTACTCCACAGCTCCCATTAGACTGTATGAAGTTGTGCTGAGTCGTTAGTTAGTTCACACACAAAGTCATCAGCATTCTTTTTTTATTTATATGTCGGCTGACATTTCAAGTTAATTATTATTCGTTTTAGTGCTGTGAAGTCAAGTTACTCTGGCCTTAAAAGTCAACCACACACTTGGGTAAAAACTTTAGTACTACGTACTGTCCCTTAATACTGAGTATCGAGGTTCCTCGCAGGACTAGAAATATTTCAAATTTACAAACTGAGGACCGACGTAAGTCGGTCAGGGCTGCAGTGCCCACGAGTCTGGCAGACCGAACAAATATTCCAAAAGTTAGAAATTTTACATCATCAGCAATGCAAGAACGGGGCAAGTTTTTGTGAGATGTCGCTGCATTACCCGGCTGGCAGCAGGCCAAGTGTGCCAACGAACGTAAAAAACAAATTGGATAGGCTATCGGAAGCTGAAATGAGCGACTACGAGTCCGAATTTTGTCATTTCAAGATGAGCGACCTCGTATCTTTCTATTTATTTCCTTTCGAGAACATAACAGATGGATAATGATTTACTTCCGTTTAGCTTTAACGGCTGGTAGAAATAAATTCGATTAGTTTTGATTTGCGAGCTGTTGGATGACGTTGTTAATCTCCGACCTTTCAGAGCCGCAAGGAATAGAATGCTGATGATTTCTTCGTGGAAATTATTTCGGAATCCATTTGAGCAGCCTCCGAAATCTCCAAGTATAAGGAAATTATGTGTAAATTCCAGTAGGCCAATCGAAGCGTACACCAGTAAATGTATAAATGTATGGATGGCAAAAACTTTAGATTATGAGCTGAAATTTTTTTTTAAGATACATTGTTTTACTGCAATACACTTCAGGATTATAAAAGATACGCTACCTTACCTAATTGCAAAGATTCTATTAAAAAAGATGAAAACAGAAGCTTAAAATTACTGCTTGATTTTATTTCTCATGTTTCCTGCAATTTAGACAATTTTTTTCTATGCTCTGAACTGCATACCGAGAAATCCGCTTAGAACTAACACACATCTCTGTAAAAACTGATTTCAACGCTCTGGGTATCCTGGTTTGAAATAGATTCATTTAATTTTTCTCTGGGACGACTACAATTCGTTGTAAAACTGGAACGAGAAATAGTTAGTCATTTAGCGCCAGTTGTAGATCGGGCTGTTTCCTGCCATCGACCTCCCTTTTCCTCTTTTCTATTTTGTGTGCACAAGCCAGGGTTTGGTACGGCGAAGCAGAAAAGCCTCTTATTTCGTCCCTATGGAACTGGAGAACACAGTGAAATCCAGCTTATTGCTCTATAAACTTTTAGGTTCTGGACATTGAAATCCATCTTGTCACCAGCAGATGCCAAGGCGTCATTCAATATCTCGAAGTAGGACACAGAGATCTTCTGTTCAGACAATCTCAGCCAAAGCTATGAGCTCCTAACGGGGCAAGTTCTTCAATAAAGTCGGTCATTTTGCTCGAAACCATCTGGTTTATCTCTCCAAATGGGACTCAGAAGTGACAGAGTTGTGCTCCTGTTCGTGCGAATGTTGCATATTCTTACAGGTCCATATAAGGTTCATAACTCAGTCAGACATTCGTGAATGGAATGAACAATTAGCGAAGTCTCGCTGCTGTAAGTGAACAAATTCTACGAGAGAACGACCTGTCGGGTATTTTTCGTTTATTAATGAAGATATATTTTCTTGAACTGCTGTGCTTCCAACTTCTTGGAATCATGTGTGCACAAATTAATTTTGTCAAGTATAAAAATAATATTAAATACTATTTACATTGTACAAGTTTTATGGTGCCATTATCACGATTCAATTTTTTAATAACCCAACATTCCACTATTTCTTGATGAATTTATTGTAGTCGTCAGACATTCGAACATTACTCGATTAATGTACGTAGTAGAGACCATCGAAGCAGCTAATTGTAGCGAAACACATTCATCTACAGTAAAAAATTTATTCAAACGAATTCAGAATGGGTAGAAATTTTATCGATGAGAGTTTCAGAAGTTGTTATTTCCCTCGGGAGGAGGGGGGGGGACCCTTGAACGATCAATCAGTAGCTCATTAACGTAGCGGCAGACAATGATGAGTTCTCTAACTTGCAAGGTGATTTCAACGCTACACGCCATGCATATTCACAATTATTTGACTGGTATAAATAGCGCTGTGTTCAGTAGCAAAGTTTAGAATCACGCAGTCAAAATTAATTACGGTTTATTTGTTAGAAGTTTTGTAGCAAAGTTCAAAACTTTGCCCTCGAAATTAATTATGGATTATTTGTTGAAAGTTGTAGCGGAGTTCAAAACTATGCGCTGAACACCAAGTATAGTTATTTTGTTTAAATTTGTTGTAGCAACTTTCAACACAATGCATTCGAAATTAATTGTGATTATTCTGTTCCAATTTATTAACAGGTGGTGCACACCTTCGCTTAAAAAATATTCCTGGAAACATATATATTTGAAGTTGTACATTTTAGCCAAGCCCAGTTAATGCTGAATATTTCGACTTACTAAAGTAAAAATTGTTATATGATTCGAATTCCGTTCTGTAGACATTGGGCGACTGATGTTAACCTTCATCGATAGTGTCTCGACCACCCAGGGTGAATCACGTTCAAAGTCAACCCAGCTTTGACTTGAAAACATTTAGGAAAATTAACGGCCGTCCCGTCGTAAGTAAAGAAACTTTGAACACAGGTTCCATTTACTCCCTTTACCATGCTTCACGCCTGTGAACATGTGCGATAGAAGTGATGCGTAAATTATTGTAATTCATGTTCATTAAGACGTTTACGGAAAAGCCACCCATCTACATCAACAACATTTTGGCCACGAAAGATCAATTAAAGAAAGTTTGACAAATTCGAGGGGATGTTCCACTGAAGGTAATCCCCAAATTTAGGATAGTTGCATTTTAAAAATTCATCGATAAATTTAAAAAAAAACACTGCAGCAAAGTTCACCCAGCAGTTTTCCCAGGGGTTCTTTAAATTCAAAGTTGAGCTCATTTGTTTAGGGTGCTTCCGGCATAAGCTGTGCGTACGGCCGAAAAAATGGAGCACGCACAATTCTCGAAAAAAAGACCAGCGTTCGCCGGAAATTGGACAGACCGAAAGCGTTGCATTCTGATGATATCCTCGAATGAGGGCGGCCGTGCGTGATCGACGTTGATGCCAGTGGCTAGAGATATTTGTGATTGAATACAGCCTTCATTATTAGTACGGTACGCTTTAGACATATCTTACCTGTTCGCTCTTTTACTCGACAGTGGTTAAAACTTGCATTTGGGATTATTATTATTATTATTTCATTGCGCTGTTTTCGCCTATGCTTCTACACGTTAGGTTCCAAGTGTAAAATTATATTATTCTTCTCTTTTCCTGCATGTTTTTAATCGACTGAAACATCTGTTAACCCAAACAATTGGTATCGCGTAAGTTGACATACTTTCATTTCAACTTTTATGGACATTGGATCTTCGAAGGGCATTTTCATCTTCGAACAAAGTTCGCTAAAATAATTATTCAATTTCATTACTTCCCAGCAGAGTGAGAACACAATATCGTAGCCGGACACTCCCCTGACACCGAGACAAAGTCGATAAAATTTTTGGGTTCTACAAAAGTATTTGCTCTTCAAAAACTATCCTCGCTTTGACATATGAGACGGCCAAATTTCAAGAACTTCATTAGTTACAACAAACAACGGATCAGCAAGATATCTGGGAGGCACCACGCGTGAACTAGAGACGAAGTTTCAACTCTATAATACCGATGCTGATTTTAGAATTTTATTGCTGCGTTAAAGCGAGGCAGGGCACGTGTTTGAAAGCCAATCGTGCTTCAACAAATTTTCTCACACAGATATGGAACTCAAATCGAATACACGGTGCCTGCATTATTTTTTTCAGATGTATTAACGTGTTAGTAGTCATGCATTAGTCCCTGCACAAAAAAAAAAACAAGAAAATGGGTCAAAAAATAAGATTGCCATCGGCCGCCGGCCCGCGTTCAAAGAGCAACATCTGCTCGAGCGCTCGCTCGAGTCGGTGAGAATTTGGGATCCAGCCCGTGAGGATTTGAGCTGCAGGCGTGACAATTTGGGCCCGCGTCAGGGGAGCTGCCTTGGAGAAACCATGACAGAAATCTAATTAAGACCAGCGACAGCTGCGCCCGCAAAATGTAAAGAAATAATTGGTCCGAACGGAGAACACTGGACTTGTCTGGGAATTTTGACGGTTCTCGAGAAGGACAGACCTATTAGGATATGATGGCCCTCTAGTAGAATGGATTTATTAGCAGATGAGATTACGGATTACGGAAAGGCAGGATATTTTCACGGCTCAGAGAAGGCGAGTATTTTTAGGAGGAGACCTCCAGGGAACGCGCGGTGGTCCGATGCGACGTGACTGTTTCTTATCGAGAAGGTAAAGTTCTGCCACATCTGATTACTTCGTAACGAAACGTGGGCAAGAATCGTTGGTCCTTACTGAAGTTTGTACTTTGGTTAATTTATTAGGTCCCATGGCTCAACGATGTATTGTAATTTGTTTTATCAGTATAATTGAATGTGCTTGAAAAGCGTGAGTATCGACTTACGATATCAACGACATCAAAGTCAACAATTGTACGGGAAAAGACGCAACCATTCCTAAATTTCCACGGTAGTTTTTATGGTAAAAAACTCTTTTTCTTAAGGTGCACTCAGATAACAAGTCTTATCTTCAACACAGCTAGTTTTTAAGTAAACCATCTTTTATATAAAGCTCATCTGAATGCTATCTTTTGTGTTTTTTTGTGGAGCATTCAAATGTGCGTACCACTAATAAAAATATAAATCAATGCAAATGTAAATGTAAATGTACTTTTGTTCAAAATCTTAGGTCTCTGAAAGTTCTTTACTGATTATCATGAAATTTTGGCACAACGTTGCATTCACATACGCGGGCGATTTTATATGCGTACTTCTAAAAACCTATTCCGGCATGTTTTTGAAAAACATTTTTTTGAACGCAGGCATTTGTTGGGCATTTGTTGCTTCTCACATGGACAATTATATTTATTTTACGTAATCTAGAGCCGACAAACCAGGCAATCTATATACCTGTACAGGCAATGGAAAATAAAAAAATATTTATGCCCACAAGCATTGTGAAGTAAAACATATTAGAAACGCGCGTCTTTTCTTTCTTTTTCATTTAGCAGACAGCGCCACAGTGACGTGTGGTCGGGTACATCTAGCATAAAATATACTGGTAGACGCGGCCCGCCAAAAATGGCCGGAC
Source organism: Orchestia grillus (assembly GCA_014899125.1). Taxonomy (NCBI): domain Eukaryota; kingdom Metazoa; phylum Arthropoda; class Malacostraca; order Amphipoda; family Talitridae; genus Orchestia; species Orchestia grillus. Next base: position 35,344 of record VOMN01023617.1, on the reverse strand, counting down.
AGATGATGTCCATTTCTTAATTAAGGTGTTCTCTTATTTACGGTAAATCTGACGTGAAATAATATTATTTGCAGTATCACTGATACGGACTGTCTTCTCTGAGTCTCGCTGATGAGTTGCGAGTACAGAACCGGGAATTTTTTGCTATCTAAGTCCTTATGTGTGTGACAGAGAGACGGACGGACCGAGGAAGCGAGCAACATTGGGCTATTGTTATATGGTGCAGCATTATGTATAATATGCTGCAATGATAAAAAACTAAGATTACTATGTAAAATTACTCACAAACGGAACACAAATCATATATAAACGAATTTAAAAACATAAAAGTGAAGAACAATATACAAATACACCAACTAATGCGTATACGCTAGTCTTATGCCATTGAGTAAAAAACACAAAGCTCCAGTGGTGAAAAGTGCCAACATAATATCAATTCAGGCGACTTTTTTCCCGGTCTTCGTGCGCTTGCGTGCCAGTAGAGACATCTGTAGCGCCTTTGACTTAACTCAGTCGTTCAAATATTTCAAATATTCTCTGACTTGATAACTGACTGGGAGATTCATTCGGGTGCTGCAGTGGCTTGCAGCGCTCAGCCGTTTACTCTAAGCCTACTTTCCAGTCCAGACTGGTTATACATCAGTATTCTACTTCGTTCTGCTTCTGCTCCAACTGATTGGACTGAACAAAAAGAAAAATCTACCGCAGTTTTTTTTTCAAAACCTCAACAAACCTTAGAATGGTACATGTGCAGTCTGAATAAAAATGATCAAAGTCTAATTTGAACTCGAATCACTGAAAGGCCTCCGCTAATGTAGAAGCGTTGGGCTTAGGGGCATCACTACGCTAGCAATTCGGTATCGAGCAGTAAATTAAGTCTTTCACTATGAATTAGTTCTTTAATCGTTAATTAAGTCTCTCATAAAAATTGGGACTTGCAGGGTAAATTAGGTCTATCACCGTATGTTAGGCCTCGTACCGTATGTTAGATCTCATATTGCAAATTATGTCGCACAGAGTAAAATAGGCCTCGCACTATAAATTAGGTCTCGCACCATAAATTAGGTATTGCACCAAAAATTGGGTATTGCACCCTAAATTAAGTCTTGCGCGGCAGATTAGGTCTTTCACTTTCCTTGAGTTTTGCATCATCAATGTGAAAGAAATTCTATTTATTTAGCATCAAAGGGATGATGCAATCAGATTTTACAGCCGTCCAAGAATTGTCATTAGAATAGTATGATGCGCTTACCGTTACTGAATGTTTAGAAATAAATTGAAATTCTTAGTCCCACACGCATCCGTCATTTTAGTTCCTTTAACAGGTTTTACGCAGAGCTCAAAGTCGAAGCACAGAATACAAAATTTTTTCTCGAAATATTTGGCCATTATTAGCGAGTAATTCCTGTGCGTCGTGAGAAATGTCTTCACACACAGGCAATATGAGACAAGATGGAAATATTATTTTTTTTTAAAGTTCTTCTTGCATGAAGCTGTAAGTATTTTCACAAACTTTCAAAGTGAAGTTCAAAATAAACTAGCGCGTTTCCATTCAAAAAGAGACCTAACCACGAATGGCCTTCTTGCTACGACGATGAATCCATGCTTCACAAAACTGAACTTCTTGCGTTTTCCCAAAATATTAAAGTGGGAATGTTAATCCAATGAATGCCATCAGAGCACCATCACTGAGGGACTATGTGCGAGGGCTTCAACGCTCAAGAATTTTTTCTGAAAATTCTGCGGCCAGTTTCGCGTTTCGGTGTCAGATGCCTCTTCAATCAACCTAGCTCAACTCGAGCTGGTTCTCGAGGCTGTCGAACTTGAAAATTTTGTGGAACTTGAATGTCCTCAAACGCGGGTCTGTGTGCGGCTTGTAACTTGGCGGATGGTGTTGATGCTGCAGATACTCGGGTCCACTCGAGGCTTTAGTGCGAGGTAACTTTCTTTTGTGGAGTCTGGTGTCCCCAGCCTATAGGTGTGCCGGCTAAGTGAGGAAATATGCGAATAGAAATGTAATATGGAGGGATTAAAAAACGATACTCACTCCTCATAGATCAATAATTTTGCACTAATAGGTCGGTTTCAGGGAAACCTAATTTTTAAAATAAAAAGGAGAACCAACGTAATTGAGAACATCTTTAATCAAAATTAAAGTGTGAAAGAAGATTTGACTGAGCTTACGATTTAGGTTTCAAAGACAATAACTCTTTGCTCTTTCACTTTAGTTATCGTTTTTAAAGTTTTATATTTTAACTGGTACTTCTGTGATTGTTTTCTGCACTGATGATGGAAGCTCAGCGTCCCGCAACATTTCCAAAAGAATTTTAATTAAAGATGTTCCCAATTACGTTGATTCTTCTCTTTATTTTATCTTGATTAATAATTTCGAATCAAACGGACTTGCACATACTAATTGTGACAGAACTAGATTAGTAGCAATGAATAGGTGGCGCTCGCTGGCAAGTTGTGCGCATGCGCGGGTCTTTTGTTTCGAAATTGTTGACGTACTATACAACAAGTCGGTACATTTTTTTCCTCCCCTATTTTGTGTTGCTACAGTGGGTTTAGAAAAAATGTTTGCCAATGTAAAGTTTGATAAGCTCTTCACATTTTTGTGAAGAGAGTTTAACAGTAAAAATAGAAGAAATATTAAAAAACGAAAATACTATCAAAATTATAAAGCTTCCAATTCCGCTAAAGTGGCGAATGAGTCGAGCACAAAAGGTTGACCAAGTAAAATAGGTCATCATTCTACATTTCAAAGATCATTTTCTCGGAACAAAATTACAGCCCGTATAGTATTTTATAGCCTTTATAGTACATTTTATTTGAAACTTGTAATTCCAAATTCTTGTTTTGCATAATTTCTCACTTCGTGTTTTCTTGGTATCGTTCAATTTCAATACATACGTAAATTCTTTACAAAACAGCTTTTGCCCACCCACACACTTTTTCACCATCGAATTCTCGTAAGAATATTTCAGTCATAGGCGAAGTTAATTGAGTTTAGCGAACCTTTAGGGCTGCTGGGTGTCTTGCTTGCATTACTTGAGAAATGCTTCTCGAATCACGAGGTATCAGCAGTGCTCAAGCGGCGACTTTACGAAGTTTGTGTTGCTGCAGCAATATAAGTACCTCTTTCAAAGTAGACTGTAGTCTTAAAATATAAAAGCGCATAAAGTTTTCTTCAGCACTTGATTGTTAGCTGATGAAGTCGAACTTCATTAGGAACCCAAGAAGGGCGCTCGCCGTTCCTGTAACCATAGATCATTACATAGTACTCTTGCGTGATACATCTAAAGCACATTTTTAGCATGTGAATTTAATTTCTTAAACGTTGACTCCATTGAATATGCAAGCGTCGACCGTACTGAGAGATGATTCCAAATACTGTGCCTGCTTTGGACACGAGTTTCCCTTTCAAAGTGGCCCCGATGAGGTTTCTCTCTCAATGAGTGCCATTTATAAAGTGGCTATTGCAGCAGCGAGGCTAGTGGTCTCGAATGAAACCTTTGGTTGAGAAACACCACAATTACCAAGACAAAATATGAGTGGCAGTCACTCACACGCGTGCCTTTACGCCACCGCACGTGGGTTTAAACTCGGGTTTGAATAAATGGACTTTGCGTTCTCTCATTCTGAATCAAAATGAGTGAAATGAATGAATGAGTGTGTTTTCTGTGTTAGTCCAGGTATTTCAGTGCATGTTGAAATATGTTCGTGCCAGTGCGGTAAATGGTCCCTGACGTGCAACTCAATCAATCTTCAGCAAGTAAATGCTGTTAAATTTGTATGAATGCTATGAAGCAAAAACTTGGGTTCAAAATCACTTCATCGTTACCCAACTTTGAAGTTTAGATAGAAATTGATCTCACGTAATTGCTCGCCCGACTTGTAATTTGATTAATAAGTGTCAGAAAATTGCCAGAGTATTTGATGTGCCATTCCACTCCCTTTGCTTCTGATTTTAAATCCGCGAATACAAATCTGCCCTGCGGTCGTATGGATTGCAGTTGCAAGAGTTTTTCAATTTATCAGAATACGTAAGTGATTAAGAAAATGTAGAAATTAGATCTTGTTGTATAAAAAAAACACCATCTCAACTAGTTTGCGCAAAATTTTGGTTGTAAGTTCTTCGTTCGTAATGCACTTACTGGCTTTGAACAAAAAATGAACAGCTTCTAATTATCGTCCGTTAATTTCCAAGTTAACCGAAGCATTAGTTAAATAAGAAAATGAAAAGTATTGTTACAGTCGTAATGGCTCACATTTTGTATAATGAGAGTTACGAAAATTTACGTCACTGGAATATGATCGCTTTTGAAATCGTCGCTGGTGAACGCGAGAGTGTAAAGACTCATCGAAGAGCACGTGCGTTGTACACTTAAATGTAACTGATAGAGTTGATGTCGCACCTTATGATACTGTACAATAGAAAATAATGTACTATAATACAATATAATACTCTTATAATGTAATGAAACTACTAGAGCACATAAAATGTGATATTACATCAAATAATGGAATTGAGTACATTAGGATACATCAAATCACATTAGTATATAATACAATAGAATTTAACCTAGCATACAATATTATTCATTTTTGCCCATTTTAAAGGTTCAATTTCTGATGATACAAGACGATTTACTTTACAAGGTAGTCACCGCAGTTCAATTATTTTCTCATCATAAAATTCACTCCAACGAAGAGCTACCCTTCAGTTGACGTAATTTTTAGGAATAATAAAAAAACAACAGGCACAAGACCAACGGCACAAGTTTTTCTACGATTCACGAAAGTAATATGAATATCATAATTTTTTTAGCGTATCAGCCCTTGAAAGAAATTTCCAAATTCACGTGCGAATTTGATAACAAATTCGCATGCGAGGATTCTGAAGATTTCCATGTAATGTTGCCTAGCTTTTGTTCATGAACGTCATTTCACTTCAGAGGGATGGTGCCGACATAAGTTAGCTTCCGAATGGGCGAAGTAATAAAAATTTCCTAAAATTTAACTTGAAGTCAGGATGATCGTATAACCAAGCTAGAAAGTAAGCTTTCTCTCCTGCGATAACGGATGTGTTGCTTCTCTAGCTGTGAAGGCAAAATGTCAGCCGCAACCTGGAGCGTCAACCAAATGACACCACGCAGAGCGCAGTTCGCTTACACCAAAGTGTGTTTGTCAGAAATTCAACTTGAAAGGCCTACTTCATATCGCGGGACAATCAAGTCGTCGCTGAGTGCCCTCAAAATTTGGTTACCTTCTACCAACTGAGCTATTCCAGGCAGATCCGCACACGTGTCACATCAGAACGCAAAATGCCGTCTCGTCTTGATCTACGTAACTGGAACACACTCATGTGAAGGGAATGTACTGAAAATACCTCGATCGATTTTGCACTTGTATATACCTGAATATTCTTCAAATTAGCAACACGCATTTGGGTAGATAAAATGAATGGCGATATCTTGGCTCATGCGCAGACGAGGCGTTATAATGCCGCTGCACTAACGTTTCGTGAACTGAAAAACCCAGTAAATAAATAATCCTGTGATCGAGTAAGCACCTTACCAACTGGAACAAACGCGAGGTGGCCAGCAAAATAAGCCCAACATCAGGGTTCCCACTAGCAAATGTATGACCCCAGAGGAGAAGCGGCAGTGACAGAGAGAACAAATTGGCCCTCGGAAAACTGACAGCCCAGTCTCTCTCTCCCTCAGCCCATGAGACTTACTCTCCAGTCCAGCCAGTCAACTCCACATTTCTCCCGTACAAGTGTACAGTTCTGCCCGGCGAGACAATATTTATTTGCTGAAAGTCCACTTTTGTGAGTTTAAGTCCATCAGGGCAGTACTGCGCTGGCCCTGAAGTGTTGGTCGTTTTTGTCTTTGAAGTTCATGCCGTGGAAAAGCAAGTGGGAACGCGATCTAAATTTATTAATTGTATTAAGAGCGAATCACATTTAAGGTTAAGTTATCACTGAATATCGAATTTAGAATTAATGTGTACATTAACACGATGACTCCGAAGTGGGTCATACATATATGGTACACGCGATCATCTAACCCAACCTAATGTATCCAAAGCACTAACATGAATAAATACAAATTTTCGAGTTTGCTTCAAATATGTGTTCATCAATCGAATAAGCTAGTTCTGATTAGAAAGAAAATTAATAGAGTAACCAAATTTGCGAAACCAAAATCCTTCATTTCTAAATTCACAGCAGAGATATCTGTCGGCATGTTATTTTACCTGTGTGGAGAATCGGAGTCAACGTGTTAAAAAAATCCCATTTTACGTTAATTTGCATGAAAATATATGAGCTCGCCGTGAATGACATTTCAATTTTCGGTGCTCGTCGTATCAATAATTGTTTCAATATCTTTCGATCCATTCAAAGCAGAAGCGTGCACTTATGTCTATTAAACCTTGTCAAGTGGACATTAGTTAGGGTAAAAAATATGCAATTCGCAAATTGTTGGCAATGAATATGCACAAGTATGAATAGAAAATTTAAATTACACATTACATGGCTAATATTTTAATACGACGAGAGTTGAAAACAACTTTATCAATTTAATATTTGTTTGTGAAGCATTCATTTTTATTTTCGAAACTGATTGACTTCTCTGTTATTAGTTCACTGAGCTTGAAATCGTTAAAGTTTATGAATTAATCAATCATCGGGATAAAATAATCGCCCCAATGTAGTTCCAAAACCCTTTGGAAATTATCCTCAAAAAATATTTTAAAGTATTACTTATGAAACTTCCATTAACAAAACCAAATCGATGATTCAAATGCCAAAAAAGGTTGCCTTATAAAATTATGAACAGAAGTCTGGCATCCATTTCATTCCTGTTCTCGTACCACTGGTGGTAAAATTTGGTCCTTAATAAATATTTACAGAACAAGAAGAGAATAATTCTGAGATAAGGGTTCAGGTACAGGTAATAATGTACTACGATTCGTATATTATCACGTCGGTATACCAGTCAGTGTTGTAGGTTTCCATGGAGTTGTGTTGAGGTAGGCGATGCGAACTCGTTTCAAGCTTTATTTTGAAACCGAAGAAATGATCAGCTTGCTCACCCAAAATTGAAAAATATAGCCACGATAAAAACGATATGACTTATCCTTGCCAGAATAAATTAACCCATACGTAAGGAGAGACTCTCGTGAAAAAAGACTATATCATTTGAACGTAGAATTTTAGAAGCCATGGCTGTGTGAGAAACGAATTGTAGCACAATATGAAGAGCGGAAGTGACAGACGTCATCCTTCACTCACCTTTTCAGGCAGGTAAGCAGTTTTCGTAAATTCAGGCTATGAGTCCTGTCCAATGCTTGAGTTGCCGATACAGTAAACTTCTCACTGAAATAAATTCATTAAGATGATGATACTGGCACAGTTCTTTTGAATGGCCATGGTCTTCATCGGTCCAAGAAGCAAACAGGGGAACTTTTCAAATTTCAAACTTATAATTATACAAAATGATGACTATCGAGTAACGTCTGGGCACAATTTGCAATGTCGGCTAATTTTGTTTAATCTTGATACAGATTAAACTGTATTTTTCAGTCATTAATTTCGAATGTAAGTCACTGCGTAAAACACATTTCGTAGAAACAGTTATTCTGCACAGAAAATAAAAATATGTCACGAACTTGCATATTTCTCAAGGGGGGTTTTGATTATCACTTTTTCGTCAGTATGGACCTTCAGAGTCCAAATGTCATAGAGTATGATTTCACCGAATTAAACCTAGCAAAGAAGCCAGGCGTAACCTAGTATCCTCGATAAATATCCGCATTTAGCGACATGTTAACTTAAATTCTTAGAAACATTGAAACATCAACTTAATATATAAAACGACTACGATGTAACTTTCTCCTTCAAACTGCCTCTGTTAATTACCCAATTTCATTTTCTGTCAAGAGTCAAGACGTACCAGATCCTCGGGTTTATTTCTAGTTATTTCGAAATTCCAGTCACCGAATATGAAAATCTGGTGTTGAATAATTTATTTGAAAACTTCCTTCAAGTAGAGTTTTTCAAGTATTATTCAAGAGAAACGCGTTGAAAAAATTTATGCTATCAAATTAACTCGGAAATAAGTTAAAATTACGGCTTGTTCAGCATTCTTTTTTCGAAAAGACTTCTGAAGTTTCTTATGAATCTTAAATCACAATCAAAGCAATTAGGAATTTACTTGTCAATTAACATTATAATTCGGAGTATACCTTCCAATTTATATTATGTATATTCCTCCAGGCAAAAAACACAAAGAAATCCTTATTTAGAAAGAATTGCTGCATGCTTGAGAGCTGGTTTCACTGTTCAGAAAATACGGGCAGCGACGACTTCCTGTCCCGACCTTTTTTAAAAATGAATGCTCGCAAGTTTCGGCAAGTTTAATGTATGCCCGTCCTAGCCGTCGAAAGTAGTTAGTTTCAACTGAGTGATGTCTAGAGCGACGTGTAAACTCGTTTCAAGCTTTTTGTAAAATCGAAGAAACGGACTGCTTGTCGACACAAAGTATAAAAACACAGCGCCGAAAAAAGCCGTATAGCTTGTTCTTGCCAGATGAAAACATTCGAGAGCAGTCGTTGAAATTTTAAATTACTGATCCTTTCGTACGAAAATCTGCGCACTGGGTTTTGAAAAATAATTAACACATCTGGTATTGGTTGTCAAGTTTTTTAAGATGAAGTAATTATTATTGATTTTTCTAAGCTAAGTGCTATCAAAATTCACGTCGTTTTCTCAAACACATATTAACCACAAGTGAAATTTGTGAAAAATACAAACTATCGTTTAATCAAAGCTACACTACATCCAGGTGATGGTCACACAATATATCAGATTCGCTTGCAGAATTTACAGATATACACAATTCACCAGTAATAATTTTACTATCGAGTTTATTCTCTGTTATTTTATTCGTTAGCCAAATAATTCTCATTCTATTCTAACAAAGAATTATGACCTTAGAAAGTTTTGACGGCTCACGTTCATTTTCAACATCGGTTTTGAATTTTCGATGCTTCAAAGCAAAAAGTTGAGAAGTTTTGAGCAGGAACTTCCACAAACAATCTCAAGTTTATCTCTCAACAGTTCTTGTGTTGCCCCTACAAATAATTATGTGAATGCACTAATTTATGCAAAACTGATGGGAAATTGTAATTATTTTGTTTTTGTTCTTCCCGGTTTCGTTTCCCGGTTTCGAGCGCGGCGATCGAGAGTAGCATTCGCAGGGCATCAGTCTCGTGTCCTTCTCTTCTGGTAAGAAATTTTTTGCAGAAATTTGTCCAAGATAAGAGTCCATATGTCTATATTTTTACAGACGTCACTTAAATTATCGTCCTAATTACCTTAACTTGCTTTTTCCGCTCTAGAATTTAAGAGAACCCATCCTGACATTTTGTTGTTGTTAGTGTTTCGTTTATTCAAATTTTTCTATTGATGGTAACATCAAATCAACTTTTAAATATATTGTAATGCGAAAACGAATAGAAATAATTTTGATAAAAATCGATATTTAATTATTGCAGAGAGTTTGGAATCGATTTTTGTTCAGTTTTTCACACGTAAGCCTTGAATTTTGCCTGCCGAGTGCGGGAGGAGTTGTCTGGTTGTGAAACATGGATAGAAAATTTTCTGTATTTCTGACAGTTTGCGGGTGGTAGCAAATTTGGAAATACGAGTTGAGCGTGAAAAACCAAATGAAAACATTCTAAGTTCTTTCGCTCCTGTGCTTTTTCTCCCTGTACATTTACCATAAATATACCACATCGGCGATGTGTGAACTCATGCTCGGTCTGAGACGAATATACCTTTTTGGGCACGCTGTATTCCCATACATCTCATAAAGAACATTTAAAAATTTTAGTCAAGTCACTGGTGGTCTTGGGAATGTTTATAACATAGCTCTCATTCAATGTCATTTTTACGGAACATTTTTTATTCATAATGTTTGGTGCAGTGGTATTTGACGTCATACATTTAACCAAAGGCCGTTCCATATTTGGTTATTCTGATGATATACAATAACCGGTGTTTGATTGATGATGATTGATATCTGATTTGGGGCCTAACTGTGAACAATAACTGTCATTTAGCCACGGGATAACTAACCTTCTCAGTCCTGCAACTCAAATTTTAAATAACAATTGACACTTGGTCTGAAGGTGTAGAGTCACTCCTCAGGTGTCCCCTCGTGACTTTCGATTGAGTGCCACTAGAGCAGGAGTAGACAAAATGTTTTCGTCTTCTCACGTGAGTGCAAAAATATTCGTGAAAAGAACACAAATTAAGGCCAATATGATGGGTTTTGCTCAGAACAAGTTATTTAATCCGATGAAGTGCATTATTTTACATTTTGTAGCTCGAGTTTTGTAAATAATCGACGGTACTTGAAGCTTTTGTGATTTTATTCTCCATTCGCTTAACAATATTGTCAAATTTATAAATTGAACGTAGCTTTGTAAATTAGAATATGCTTTCTTCCTCAAATCGTGATCATGTGCTAACTTTCCCTAAATATTGTGTGGCAAAGGTAAATTATCGGTTTGATTGTAAACCTTTCTTAAACAGTAGCTGTACCTGGCTACGCGTTGCTGGGGCTCCTCGGTGTTTTTCAAAAAGCATGTAAAATATTTTTTTTTCAAAAAATATGTATAAAAACACACGTGTATTCGAATGAAATGTTGTGTCAATACGTCAAAACAGTCGGTGGAAAACTTTCAGGGATTCAAAATTTTGAACAAACGAACATATACATTTTTATTTGCATAGATTTTACTGTCTCACGTTAAATCTCTACGGCCTATGCATATTAATTCCCCTTTACCGTCTTGAGCTCAACGTGTGGTAAAATTAGGGAAATTGCAGAAATATATTAGAAATCGGAACCAATGTAGTATCAAGTCATTATTCTTTGAGAATTCGTGTCTTTTTTCTCGACCTCTTGCAGTGCACATCGTCTTGTGCCATTGCCCAGCTTTAGACGTTCTCTTCTCTGCAGTGACGTTTCTCGATATACGGAGAACTATGTGAACTCTTTTAACATTTTCTACGCCTGGAAGCACTACGAAATGTTCGAAATGAGAATGTTCTCATATCGATATGAATATTCCTAAAGGATTCTCAACGCATTTGCGTCAATAAATATACTCTCATCGACGCGGTTTCATCAATAGGAACTTTCTCGTTAAAGGATACTAATGAATAAGAAAATTTTCATTAACATATTCTTATTAATACGGATATTGTTCTCAACGGAGTCTCATGAGTATTAATATGAATATTTTCACCAAATCCTACTCGCCTACGTACCCCCATCAGAAGAACATTCTCGCCAATGCACCCTCATCAATAGGAATATTCTCACCAATGAATTCCCATCAATAGGAATACTCTCACCAGCGCACTCCATCATTAAGAATATTCTCACCAGAGCATCCCAATCAATACTAACACTCACGTCAACGCATTACCGTTTATAGGAATATTCTCACTAACGCACCCTCATCAATAGGAACACTCACCAATTCACGATCATCAATAGCAAGACTCTCATCAATGCACCCCATCAACAGGAACACGCTCATCAACGCTATCACCCACGTTATCGCATCCCTGGCAATGCCCCGATCAGATCTACCTGTGCGGCAGCGAGTGTTTTCGGCGTTGTTGACGAGGCCGTGAGCTTACGGGCTATCAAATGACTCATTCGCAATGCAATGCTGTAAACTGTGCCATGCAACTATGTAGTCGCTCGAACTCAAATGAGAATGTGTTCGCACCGTAATTACATCAGTGATAACGCGTACAAAATTGATCCCTCAGCTTATGGTTCTGAGCGAAAGTCATTGTGTTCGGCGTCTGAAATCTAGATATGCTGAAATTTCTCGATGAAATTAACATCGATGAAAATAATCGACTGGTTTCAGCAGATAAAATTCGCCCAAATGTCTTCGGCTTGAAATGAAAGTCGACAAGTTGGAGTCGTGTTCTCCATGTACATGAATAATTGGCAGGCAATTCTGATAGCGTCAAGATCACTCAGAGGAACTTTTTTACTTCAAATTAAGAATGCGATACCAAGATAGACCAATTGTGTAACAATGGCGAATTCAAATGTTTATAAAATGTTCTTTTACTTTTCGGAAAAAGTTTCCTTTAGTAAACCTTATTTGCCGATGAAAATATTCTAGCAACAGACAGTGAACCTAACGGTAGTGAAATTACGCATTTCCTATGGATATATTCATAATATTAGTAGAAGTTAACGTAAAAAGTGTTAGGAAAAAATTATTGATAGTAAAATTAGTGTCATGTTCGATTGTTCAAATTAATTTCCATTATGCAAAACAATGAAACTTTTTCGCTGCTCTTAAGCAACTTGCAGACTGGGGAAAAAAATAAGTACCAGAAACTCACGGTTTTACAATCGATCTCACAGGACGTCGATCAAAGCTCACAATAGGATCTAGCTAAGTGCATGGAACACAATTACTGCACCGTTAAGTAGCAATCCCTGCGGAAACCCACAAATTAGTTCATTCAAACATTAATATCAGTGTTGAACGACGTAATTTCCAAAAAAAAATCGATATGATCACATCATTTGCTGAGAATCGAGCTGAACTGAACCAGTACCTGTTTCTGGAACATTTTTAAGTTGCACATTGACATCAAACACATTTGCATGCCAATAAATGAATGTTAATAAGCGAACTGTTAAGTCAGCTTGTTTGATCTGTAGCCGCACATTACTCTCCGTGCTTATATACAAACTGTACATAACCCATTTTCAAGTTGAGAAAACGTTGAGATTAAATTGTCACTCCCGAAATGTTCTGTTTCCCCACGACGTTCACAATTCATTACCATATTCTTCCGTAGGGTTCGTTGGTTTTTCTATAGATGGGTTTCATCGCATAAGATAACATTAAAGACGATACCACCAGAACAGCTTAACCACACACTTATGAGAGCTCAGCGACGCCAAAATCATGATTTTGCTTCTGAAGCATCCGATTCCGGCGCAGTGAAGCTGCAATCAAGGGGTGGCTGGAGCAGCACGAACACCACGTACCTTCTTCCTCGCGTATCAGACACCGACTGACTGCAACTGAGACTTCAACTTCCCCAGGGGTCCCCTCGGACTTCAAGGGCAGCAAGCCCACCCTTTCCGCGCTCGGTAGATCTTTACAAATCGCACATTTCTTTCATATCGTTCGCAATTTTTGCTGGGGTAGAATAGGTCGTATCAGATGCAATGTTGGGCAACAATGCGATTGCGGGTTTGTATATTCTCCGTTTATGGCTTTAGTTGTGTTTAAAATAGTGCTATTTTAAAACGTCGATGTTCTGAGTCATTTGTTTTTGGTATTCTATTGAGGATGTAGATGTAAAATACGTTTTGGAAGTTCAACAGTAAACGTGTGCAAGCGCAACTTACAATGAGGGTTTTTTAATAGAATCTTTTAATTTTAATCGAAGTTTGATCGGTTTAATTGCTACTGGCTTTTCTTTTGATACAGGACTTGAAACGAAAATGGGAGATGACTTACCTATATCCTACACATGTACCTATTTCACTCTACATTTGAGTGACTGAGATGCATTGTCTCTGAATACGCAAGAATAGGGCTCATAAATTATAAAATGCAATGTAAATGAACTTCTGTATAGTAGACTAATTTGTCGACTGAATCCATAAAACACCTTAGGTTTTGAATTTAGTTTTGAGTTTTTGGCACTAGAGAAACTCAGGCGTGAGAAGCAAACGGAAAAATAAATTCAACTGCTTAAAAATATTAGTTTCATCAGTTCATATTTTAATTTCTAGATATAATTCTTCGCTGTGAAATCCGTGCCAGCGATGTGTAAGGCCTTTTTTCAGCGATACGTACCGTCTCACTTTAGCGATACGTACCGTCTCACTTTAGCGATATGTAACGTCTCACTTTAGCGGCGCGCTGTTAAGTTCATCCAGGCTTTTAAAAACTGTTCGCTTTTTTTTATCCGCTTAAGCGCTACTGTTTAGTTCGGTGTGTCTGTCGTCTGCTCATGACTCATTTTTAATCCTTGAGTATATGTCGCTAATTGGGATAAGAGCACCTGCATAGTTTCCGAGTAAGTTTCTTTTGAGTGTATTAAACCATATGTTTATTTTTGAAATTCATCCGCTACGATATTCCTATTCATTTTTAATGGCGAATTATTAGTAGTACTACAATAAGACGTAAAAAAAACATTAGCAAAAAAGTTGGACATTTAAATATATTTGGAGAAGCAGTAGTAAAGCAAACTAGTGCTATCTAAATTGTGCAGCTTTAGTTTGAGTTAATACCTTCAAAGGGCTTGGCCAACTTGAGAGAAAAGCATTTTTGAATTCTCTAAACATTTATGTTCATGAAAGGGAAGAAAATTATTTTTTAAATGTGTTTGTGATGTCTTAGATGACTGATCTCTACATGTCAGTGAGCTAAACCAATTTAATATTCGCAAATCATTGACAGTCTACACCAATATTTACTCATTTCTGAGAGACCCCTTGTGTAGGGCCACACAAAATATTTGATAGGCGTATCCCCAGTCTCGTTTTTTCGCCGCGTCATCGATAATTATCGACTACCCGGCAGCGATATCTGCGCTTTGACGACCAAACTTAGGGATAAATATCTAGGCCCAGCCACAGGAATAAGGCTCGGCTATGCACTAATTACACAGTGTTGTTACACTCTATGTCTAATTAAGAGAAATAATTTCTGTCCAGACGCTACTTCGTATTCGACAAGGGATATATCCGTACATGTTTGAATTGATTTTGTACATGGTATATTAAAATTGATCAATGAGCATGTTCAAATATTAGTTTGTGTTTGACAATATAGTGATAGAAAGCCTTTAGCGAAGACAATAATTCAACGGCAAATTATTGTTTTGTTTTTCGCACCCCAACGCATTACAAGCTCACTTGAAAATTGACAAATTTTTTCAACATATAATTAATTTTATCGGAAAGATCTACAATTGCTGGCAGTGTCTGTTGGGCCCCGATTTTGTCACTCAGAGTCTGTTGGCAATCAGTTATTTTCTCATCTCCTAGGCGTTATTGTTTTTGAAAATTTCGACTGTCTACTTAGTAAATCATAATTGGCATACCTACATAACTACATCAAGCTTTAATTTATTACCATATTCCAAATCCATGACTTAATAAAATCATAATTGGTGGGTATCGAAATACACCAAGCTTGAATTCTTGAGATCAGTTTCTGAATTTATTTTACCTATCATAGAAAATTACGTGCATTTCTTAGTTGGTAATGAATGGTATTAAACAAATTTGAAAAGACGTAACTTCATTTACATACTATTTTGAACATGAAATATTGATACGGATGAATACATTTTGAAGCTATTCTGCAGATGAATTGAATTTATGTTTACAAAGTTTCAGTAATAATGTCACGCACAAATTCAAAAATATTTATTATTCTGATAACAATTTTCACGACAGGACTTTAAAGAAGCCTTAAGCGGACGGCTAAAGACACCTGCAATTTTGAGCGGATAGCCATCCAGTAACGTTTTCTCTATGTTCGATTTTCAGTATTCGGAAGGATATAAAGTTAGAGCCCGAGTTCTTTGAGCCGACATTTTGCAAAAGTTTGGCAAAATTAAAGAAATTGTCGCGGTTCATTCTCTTGAGATACGCTTATTATAATCGTCTTTAAAACTAAGGCGTGACGTAATGACTCAGAACTGAAGTGACCAAATATTTCTTTGCCAGGAAAATATTTGGTCCTATTTTTCACAGCCTTTGAAAATCGGTCGCTAAAATTCTTAAACTTTCTGAGGAGTAAATATTTCTTTGAAGAAATGAGGAGCATGAGTAAAAAAACTAGCTCATTACCTTGTTCAGGGTCAAATTTACTAATCAAATTTAAATGGGCTTAGACTCTGAAGAAATTTTAATAGGTGCTTGCTGACGACCTCGTTACTTGCTGTCAGCAATAAAATCTCTCCAGGACAGCTTCAGTTTTCTTTGATCATAATAAAGGTGAAACTTTATTCAAGGACCACTCACCACGTTCCCTGAAATCGCTTATTCGAGATAGAACGCATGACAGGGAATCTAATTCCAAGGATAAAAAGATGAATGAAGGTCCCCCGATCCAACAGACCAACACACGTTTCGGATTCATAAAAATTCATCAGCTGTGTTCAAAAATGAAAACAAATTCTTAAGTCCCAGAAAACAGTGAAATGACTGCTTTCATGTGCTCTAATAACCACGTTAGTGTAATGATATAATCAATATGATCAAACATGCATAATGGTAGGACATTGTCAACATAAGTACTAAAATTACAGCAAACGAATGCAAGGTAGTTCATGCGAGTGTCAGAAATTTTCTTACCAATTGCGTACAGTAGAAGACAGCACAGGCAATCCAGACTGGGGAAGGCTAGGAGAACGGCGGCATGCGACAATTCAATTATTGATGGGTCTCGCGACTTATTTTTTTTCGATTTTTCGCTGTTGTCAAAAGGATAATTGGAAGCGAAATTGACGTTGTTGATGCGACTCGAGCTAGAAAACAAAAAATTCTGTAGATAATGACCATGTGCCCAAAGTACATACATTGGGTTGGTAAATTTCATGGAAAGATGAACAATTGATATATATATATATATATATATACAAAACTAGAGCCCACGTGAAAATAATTTGATTTCACTTGAATTTTGTTCTTATGAACACTTATATCAGTGAAATCAACGTTTTTTAATACATGAACTTACAGAATGATTTACTGAATAAATGTTCCAAGAACTTGATGTACATTTTCAACTCTACATCCCTGTTCTAAGATATTCCAATGAAGATCTCCGGATATTCAACAAATTCTTTAAAGCAACCGAAGCAAAATAAGCTTGCATCTATTTATTAGCCCGTAATTGTTCACTACCTGAGCCAAAATCAGTAAATCATTGAACAGTGTGATTAAAACTCCCATGCATCACTTTCTTGACGCTGCTTATTTTCCATAGATCAAACATCTAAGTGTGCACGTAGTACAGTGCATGATAAGTACTTCAGAACTTGTTTGAAGTGTGGACATCAAAGGAAGAGTCAAGCACGCTGCAACAGTAATCAACGTTTCAATCTTGCAAACCCTTTAGAGAGATGGATTTTGATGGCTAGAATTACCCCAGCTTGCAATATTGCAGCTTGGAACTGGTTTTCCAAGAAAACATAACACAACATAACATAACATAGCAACATAACTGTGATAACATTTTGATGCCAGATTTTGGCTTATACATATTTGGTTTACATACGCACCTGTAATTGCGAACGAACTGTTGGGTTTTGGCGTCTATTGTCGCTGTATCACCATTTCTAATTCTGCGTTAACACCGCTCTAGAACTTATTGAAGTTATCAATTCAATTGTTCATACCTCTGTTTATAGCATAATATTACTGTTGCCATATCAGAAACTTACGTTAGTGCTTTTATATTTTATTTGCTGCCAAATGATTATCGTACACCTCTAAAAAGAATTTTCAAGATTCTTTTGAGCTCAAGTTAGCATTAAAGACGATGCTCTTCCCATTAAATAAGAAGAGTTGGAACTGTGAACAACTCAGCAGGAGCGTGATACACACTTAGTGCAGAAAGTGACTACAAACTTTTCCGACAAGATTGGTTGAGGATGTATATTTTTCTCGCTGCCTTTCAAGAGCAGGTTGTGGGTGGGACAGTACTGCAATTAAAGCTGGCATTTTTGAGTTGGCCACGGTTGAAGTGCTTTAAAACTGCCCTTAGAAACTCTGCTCTGGCGCAGACATAAACACTTTACGTAACTTCACATATTGTTCTACGATGTCTTCAATGCTGTCCAAAAATGTTTTCCTTTGCATCTGCACTAACGGACCCCCTATTTGGAGTTTTGCTAGCAATTTTGGTTCAAAGCTGCTACTCGTCTAAATTTCCCATCTATTTGCATCTATATAAAACAAGCTCAAGTACGAATTGAAACTAACTTTTTCGTCAGGGTCATACCTGAACCATAATTATGAATACAAATTTTGTGTTTAAATTTAACTAATGATATCTGTATTGAATAAGATTGATATATTTAATGACATTTATTTATTACGACGAGAAATTCTTTCCTCAGCTGTGAAATGTAACGATCATGACCTAATTTTCATTTGTTAGTGTCGTAGATCAATGATTGACGATAGTTTCAGTTGTCAAAAAGCACATTTCTCTTCGTGAGGCAAATTTATTTCAGCGGCTTAGACGAGCGTGACGGTAAATCATAACAAAAAGTATAATAGAAAATAATTTTGTAATCATCTAGTTGGCATTTCGGCTAAGAATTGTCAGGGATCATCCCTTCACGCCTACTCCCTTCATGAACAACTATGTACCTAACTATGTAGTGCTCAGCACCACAGTAGTTTTTGGACACACATATTATTAACAATTAATGTAGTCTCTCATTTGTTAATCTATGGTATTAAAAAGCATCAACAGAAACTGCACTGCCTGTAAATTCTTTGTTGATACAGAGCTCTCTAAATTGCAATGAAATTGCACTCGCGAATTTTAAGCCCTCATTTGGAGGTGTGGTGCTCACCTCCATCTAACACAACGGCGTTCAAGGGACAGTCTCCTCTTCATTACTCGAGTTTACGATTCAGAAAGCCCTCTCTATAAATTCAGTACGATGCCCTGATGTTGTTAACAGCAGACGCTGTAGCAGTAGTTCGAGCTCCAATTCTTACAGTGCTACAGCGCTGTAGCGTTTGGTGTGACGGGTGTGCGAGCAGCGCGCTTTCTTGAGGGTTATTGAAGGCGGTATCCCAGCGACTGATATCCTTGAAATAGAGCTATAGGGACGTCTTTGAGACGGATCGTTGGAATTATTCACACTCGAACACGAATTTAGCAAGATATTGAAATGGGCATGCTGTGAAAGTGGAGCTCCCCTCACAAAATACAGCTTTGGAGCTTCGCAAATGTTGAATTAACTCGCTTTCGAGAGTGTTGCTGTAGACATTAGATGCACGCAAATGAAATGCATGAATTGGACTGCAAAGCTTGCATACTCGTATTGTGTTCCGTGTATCGATTCTTCATTAGGACTGTTGAATATTTGTTAATGGAAAAGTCGATTCACTAGTTCCCTGTTAATTTTCAATCTCACGAAGTCCTCGAAATATTTCATCCTCGATTGCCGAATCAGGCGGGGCAATTCATCGCAAAAAAATTTGATAACTTTCACTTCAAATGAGTCCAATTAATTCAAATAGAAATTATTTGTTCTGCGCCACTGCGTATGGATTTCGCGTTGAAAATTAGCCGTCATTCCAGTCTGTTGCCGCACGAGTAGAGTTTATATATATATGTGCCTATAGAAAATCACAGTCAAGGGCTTGTGACAAAACCAAGTCGTATTTTGGGCCTAGTGTATGCAAGAGCCTCATTAGTGATTCTGCGTTCGTAATAAACAAGTACTAACGATTTGACTATGGAGAGTGTAAACCATCTTACTATGTATATGACAATGCTAGGTGGGTACGCTGGTTATGTTTCAAAATTTACTGGGGCTGAAACGGACAAAACGGGAATGCTGCCGGTGTAACGTGCTGCAGGTGTAACGTGCTGCAGATATAACGTGCTGTAGGTATAACGTGCTGCAGGTATAATGTGCTGCAGGTATAACGTGCTGCAGGTGTGACGTGCTGCAGGTGTAACGTGCTACAGGTATAACGTGCTGCAGGTAAAACGTGCTGCAGGTGTAACGTGCTGCAGGTATAACGTGCGATAGGTGTAACGTGCTGCCGGTGTAACGTGCTGCAGGTATAAAGTGATGCGGGTGTAACGTAATGCAGGGGTATCGTGCTGCAGGTGTAACGTGATACATACATGTGTAACGTTCTGTGGGTATAACGTTCTGCAGGTATAACGTGCAGCAGGTATAACGTACTACAGGTTTAACGTGCAGCGAGTGTAACGTGATGCAGGTGCAACATGATGCAGATGTAACGTGATTTAGGTATAACGATCTGCAGGAATAACGTGCATGTTTACAAGGAGAATTCTTTGAATCGCTTAGTTGGACGCTAGCCCCGGAATTGGAAAAATAAATTTCGCATAACTAAAATTTCTTTCCAAGCCTCCAATTCATCGCTATTAAGGATTTTGCAATTGAAAAAGCATCTTGCATTTTGTTTACAGGGATTCAATCAAATTTTTTCAATCAAAAATGAGCATTGAATTTTACCATAAGGTTCTTCCTCCCCTACTCGTTATGGGCTCATCAATGGAGCTCCATAATTTTCATTTCAAATTTCACGTCGCTCGCTTGCACTGAGTCTAATTCATCATTTAATTCACTTAATTGGGAGTTTAAAGTGGTGCTAAATGCTAACAAGAGTGATCCATTCAGTGATTGTGACAAGGACTCCAAATATTTCGCATTTTGCCTCATCGTTCACTCACAGCAATTCTGAAATATGTTGTGTGTCAACATTTGCTCGTCAGCTCAGCGCTGCAGCTGACAGCGAATGCGGGCTCGTGAGGTTATCTTACCCCCGGCGGAATGGATGTTACTGGTGTACCCTCCGAAATGATGAGTCCCTTCATGTAGATAGATTAGCGAAGGATTTAGTTCAGAGTAAAGTGTATAACTAAAGCCATATTCAGGGACAGACTTGCAGCGAATCGTTTTGTTCATTTAGGCAGCCCGTAGTAAAGGATCTTGAAATTATTCGCTGTTTTAATTTTCATTTTTTATACATTCTCATTCCATTTGGGAAACGAATAGGGGCTAAGTTAAATAAAACGTTTCCATTAAATCTCGTAAACTTTCGCTATAGGTGTTGACGCTTCAGATGTGAAATTGTGTTATATTTATGTATGTGTGTCACTATTGCAAGACTCAAAAAAGAGCATCAGCATGCACCGTAATTTCTCCATTTCAGTACACCACGCTGAGCAATTCGTATGCAATTATCACGCATCTACATCTCGTAATTAATCAAGAAAGCATGCATTTGTGATAGCGTCGAACTGAAAAGGAAGATAATTTGATATCGCGTTCCAATTTTGAAACTCCATAACGAAGGTGCGTAGTAGAAAATATTCAGGATGGTTATTGTAACATAATCGAGAAAATGGTACATTTGGTGTGCCTCCCTTCGATGGGTCATCCATTCTTTGTACAGAATAGTTTTGCTCTTCATATGCAGTGTATTTAAGGTAAGGAAGAGTCAGCACTGCTTATTTTGGATGCTATGGTGATATGAACAACAAAGCAAAACGCTTAGTTTTCCCCTCATTACTATATTTATTGTCGGCGTAGCCTATTTACGGGTGCGCAGGTCTTACGTCCAATGTTTGTTCCCTTGAAAACGCAAGCTGCTTAGCGTGCTAAAGCTTGTGTAAATAAATGTAAAAACCAAGTGGATGTTTCGAATTACGTATATACCTCTTAAGGTGGAGCATGGGAGTCTCTTATTCTAATCAATAAAAAACTTACTAGTTACAGCTCTTCAACGCAGTGCTCGATTTGTGCGATAACATGAAGGCAAAGATGCCCCTCTCGTAATCGCAGTAACTGTTCTTGGCATACACGATGTTTTAAGATTCTGGTACGACTGGCGAAACCCGTAATTGGGCAGTTGCTATTCTACAACTATACGTACAATTTTGTTTGTTCCTTACTTTTCTATTTTATATAGATCTTTACTACCTTTAGTCACGATTTGGAACAAGAGGTTTGGTTCATGTCTTTTTTATCGTTATTTATCTATCTATACGTATATAGTTTTGAAACTCTAATCATCTTACTTGCATGCTTGCTCATTTGTAACCTTACAAACTTTTCAGTAATAACATAGGGCTGAAATTCAAAGCTCGTCTCTCAATACTTACTTATACGGGAGTTTTTCTTTCGAATCACTGATGTGGCTCATTGAGGCTAAAGTGAATGAACTACTTTCCTATGGATTAATAATTTGTTCGGAAGTAAAAGAGAATTTCTAAAGTCTCAATCAGACTTTAAAAAGTCTCGAATAATAGAGCCATTATACTGATTTTGGACGATATCACGGATATGAAATTGGTACATAGCTCCACTTTCCACCTCGTTTTTCTAAACGCATTTTTCGAGCTCACAGCAGTTGGAAGAAGAGGGTCCGGTAACTCCATCGAAAACCTACCGGCGTCGAGAGATGAATTAATAAAGAAAACTGAATCTATCGTGTCGAAAAAATATAAATACAAAAATTCAAATTAGAGAGGTTTGTTTGTAAAGAAGCACTTGAAATAAGTAATTCTAATCGCATTTTGATTTAACTGACTTATGATGTCAGCTACATTGTCCTTTTCGTAGTCTAAATAATTGAACACGTTGAAAACCGATGACCTCGAACCAAAAAGGTTGAATATGAATAGAGCTTCCGAGGTGGGAGCCTGAAGTGTTCGAAAGTGCTTATACCTTTCTGATCTGAAAACCAGAAATGTCGCTTTAAAAACAACAAGAAAAATATGCAAACCGCCGAGTGCTAGAAACCAATTGCCAGTGGAAATAACTGAATGGGTCCTGGGTACGGTATAAAATCAACCCTAGAAAAGCAAAAATGTAAACAAACAGCCAAGAATTCACAAATTTGGATACAGGTGACCCAAAGAGTCACAGGTGGTCTAGCATCAAACTAAAACTTAGATCATTTTGCTTTTTAAACTGTTATCTTGTAAGCGTGCACACTTTTCAGTAAAAGCATAAGACGTAAATTTAAAACTCACATCTAAGTAATTAAATAGGGATATTTACATCGCATGATGGTTGCGGTTCATTGGGGACAAGTTTATGAATTACTTTCTTTGGCATTGGATATTTGTTAAGAAACAAAGAAGAACCAGCAGAGGCTCAAATTGGACTTTAAATTAGTGACACAACGGGCGACGGGTAGCTTAGGAGTACTTAAAACTGTCATTTTATCCATCATCACTCCGATAGAAAGTAAGAAAAACATGTTTTCACATGCCACGAAAACTTATTAATTCCACTTTCGACGGTTCTTTTTCACAATCATCCCCAACAGTTGGTTTAGATACCTCACCCGCCTTTAGGTTCCACATCATTTTAGACACTAGCCGTCGTCACCACCACCGCTCGTTACCCCCACCATCACCACCTACGTCACACTCTCTGGACCTGCCCAGTAACCATTGAATACCTGAGAAATGCCCGGGAGAGACATATCAGTGACGATGAACGTTCCTTGGGAATTGTGTCTCCACATCTCACACGTGATCTTCCAGATGCACCGGAGACTGTTCGTCCAATTGTTACTCGGCTGCGAATATTGCAGCGAATCAGCTAAGGTGTACGACGCACGTGTGAGGTTATTGCAGAGCGCTTTCAGTTTCGAAATATGATGCGCAGGTAGGCAGGGCTTGCAAGTGCCGTGTTTAGACTTTACGAAAGAGGAAGGTATTCGTGCAAGCACGTTACCCTTTGTCAGCCTGGTGCATGTGGAATGTTTATGTTTGAAATAGCTTTTGCTTGGTCAAATTTTTCATTTGATATTAGTTTGACATATTTTCGTCGCTATGATACGAGCAATTGAAGCTCTCTCGGTCTTTCGCAAAAATTGCAAAATTCTCAAAGATTTAAGGTAGGAAGGTGTTTTCATATGAAGGGCAGGTAATATGCTGCGAACAATTCACAGAAAAAATATGTAATATATCAGCAGAATGAGACTACACAGTCTGCTTACTTCTTATCTGGGCGCGGCCTTGAATGTTGGTCGGTTTACAAAGCGTCTTTCCATCACCGTCGGTATACTGATGAGCTTCTGAGTTTTGGAACACTTTTCCCCTGTGAAAACAATACACTTAGAAAATTGTTTTTATCGTTGTATACTTCAAGAAATTCTTTGTCACTTGGTGCGTAATTTTGCTTCTAAATAGAAACTTATCCCCGCTGAATAGAAAGTGGATGAAAATCCTCTCATGATATCTGCCCACACGCCATTGGCTCGAAGGTCACACAGTCTCTGCGGTTCCAAAGAAACTTCAAGCCGTGACACAAAGTATGAAATGTGCAAATAAAAAAACTAAACCTAGACTTCCGGTTCTGGAGAGAAAAGCGTATGACAAGGTGTTTCCTTTATTTGAAAAGAAGAAACGCATGTTGCGAAACGGATACCCAAGTGACTGCCGTTCCTGTAAATCTTACCATAAAATTCGTAAATTCATCCCCAAAGTATGCCACAGTTCCACAAAATGTGCCAAAATTATTATTCTTCCTGTTAGCTCTCTTACCTATTTTGACTGATGGCAGCTACCCTTGAACGATTTTGTGTTTCTATTTAGTTTTGCAGTATTTCATTAATGAAACATAGCTGCAGCTAAGTTCCTGAATTACAGTACGTTAAAAACAACTTATAATATGAAAACAAGAGTCCAACTGAAAATTTGTCTCTTACTAGTCAGAAGTTCAAGAGTACCCTAAGACTGTTTTCAATAACGAAATGGAAAGTTACAGAATGCTTGAAGCATGGATTTTTTCATATTGCTGTTTATTTTGAGATGATGTATTTGTAAGCGTTGGCAGAACGAATTCGCTAGGTTGATTTAATTAAGAGAGTCCTAACGAAGCAAACATTTTGATATAAAGATTTCAACTGTAGAACACAAATTTTGAAAGGTGTATAAAATCGTGTTCCGCTAGCACAAATTTAGGTAGAGAAATGATGCATTTTCATTTTTCAAAATATCTTTAAAAGAACCTGTAAAAAAAAACTTCGGATATTTGAGACCTGATCCGGCTGCATTAGCAGTGGCTCTGTGATGCTTTATTTGCTACACGTACGAATTTCTCACCGTACTTCTGTGTTAAAGTAAAACCTGGAGTTGTTTACTTCTAGCTCAGAAAATGCCGTTGTTTTTTTCCCAAAAACTCGCAAAAAATTGTTGAGAAATATAATTATGAAACTAATTTCGTGGCAATGTATTATTACATTATACGATTGCATGAAGTTTCCTGGTACTGAAATCTAGTTTGGTTTTCTAATTAATTTACGTTCTCACAACATGAAGGATGTATTGCAACTGGAATTCCCTCAAATATTGCACGGGTAATATTGCACGTGTTGCAAGCTTTTGACCTTCTGTTCACAATTGAGACTAATTACCAGGGCGTTTCGATTGAGAGAAAAACTGTCAAGATATTAAAATAACTTTAATTGGTGAATTCTCTCGAATTTTCGTGAAATACATGTCAGATAGCGTGAAATTCACAGTTGTTTGTCCGTGTCTACGCGTTCTCATAAAATACGCACTCGTTATTTGGATAGCTCATATTATTTAACTTTATAAACAAAAGAGGCTACTCCTGACATTGAATGATCAATATTTGTTATGGAATAAATACACAGGATTATTTTTCCCCACTCTGCGCTAAATCTAAACGTACTGCAGTCTAGCCCTCGTGGGCTGCATGGGGGATTTTAAACCAAACAAAAGTTTAAGCCATAATCAAATAATCGATTCCATATTGTTTTTATTACGGTAAAGATATATACCTGAAAAACAGGCTTGTTGTCCACAGGTACAAAAACCACTAGCTCACAAGTTCTTTGTCTCTATGTAAAAAATTGACAGAGTCAATATGATTTTCAGTCTTTTTTTGCTTTCAAATTTGAAGTATTCGTGCAAGAAATTCAAAGGAAAAAGTGTCTAGAGATTTCTGGACAATTATTACTCGTACGATGAGTGTGCATAGAGAAAAATATCTATTCCTTTTTTCAGTTTTGTTTTAAGAATTCTTATATTCAGTAAATTCTGGTATAAATTCAGATAGGCGAAAGCTTAGAGCTTTAGTAAGAGAGTAATTACTTCAAATACATAAGTATATTCAGTAGACGTTATATTTTATTTTGGATTTATTAATATCTTTCATTTGTTGACATGCCGCCCTTATCAACGTAAGTGAAGTTAGTGTAATAACATTATCTCCATTTTAGAAGATCGAAGACTGCATAAGATATAATTGCATATCCTACGTGTTAGATGCCACTTTTCAAAATACAGGTTCTTATAACTGACATTTAAAAAACAACACCGTATAAATGCTGCTAGCTAATATAGCGCACAATATTCCCATCAGAAGACGTTCAACGGTAAATAACGAATTTTACGTATGCATCAATCGTAAAAACGTTAGACTCTTTACAGTATATAAACCTCAACATTCAAGTTGTCTCTAAAAACGAGCAAATGGTCACACGGTAGAACACGTAGGGTGACTCAACTCCGGTTCCCGACACTAGACGCATTTCTTCTAGAGCGCGGCCCACGATCAGCCAGGCCTGACATATAGAAAGTTGAATGGTCCGTAGAGGACGCCCATTCCTTTGAATAAGGCAGCGGCTGAAAGGCCAAAGAAAGAGCGTTCTGTTACTGTAAAGGTCAGGAAGACCAATGTTCTGTCGAGTCGTGAATAATTAACGCTTGGCAATTTCAGAACCTTGAGGGAAGTGTGCAGTAGAAAGCGAGCAAGAACTGAAGGTTTTACCAAAGGGCATGGCCTAAGAAGAACCTAACGAGCTCCTAACATCAAGGTTGAAGTATTCGTCTTTGAGTAATTAACCCATGAATATCTTGCAGGCTCGATTCAAAATACACTAAACGGTCTATGCCAAATTGAACGCTCCCTCAGCTATTCTACACAGTATGGAATTTATTAGCCATTCAAGAAGCCGTCATTGAGAGTTCCAGCTTGAGATGACTGGTCTGAATAATTGAATTGAGGGGCCTTAGAGAATGTGTTCAGATTCTCAAATAGCACAGTTTCAAACACACGTCACTTTCTCGCTAACAGATGGCAGAAATGAAATTTCGATATTTCGTTTCTATGACGGGGCTGATGTTCACTGATTCATATTCAATTGCTTGAAAAAGAATGAATGTCAAATTTCTAATTCAGAATAAAATGAAGTTTCAAATACCCACATTGAGTGCCGCACCTTCACAGATATTCATATCTTTTAAACTTATTAGGGAGCATTTTGACAAACAATTAAAAACCCCAGAGTCTGAATGCAACAGTACAAATTAAACAGCAATTTCCCGAACTTTATCCGGTTAAAATAATGTATTAAAATATTGGGAATTTGGCGAGTGTTGATTCACACGGTGCTAACTGCGCTGGAAATTTGCAGAAGCGAGCTCTCGAAGAAGCGGCCGACTGAGTAAAAACTATCAAGTTTGCAGCAACTTCGGTTATGTTCAATAAAGAAATTCGTGGTGAAATGTCCAAGTGAATGGTTGTTTATTCTACTTGTGACACACACACGTGTGCTCATTTGTTACGAGCGACAGTATTTTAAGTTTTGAAATAAGTGGCTTTAATTATGATTTCCATCTGAGCGATATATCGTTCCTTTTTCATGGTTCGAAGCATTGAAGAAGCATCACATGGTTTATTTTTTTGCTGCGTTTTGAAATTCAAAGCTCCAAAGCTATGTAACCCAAATAATGAGTAACATAAGACTTCTTAAGGTGAAACTTCGGAATTGAAATCAATGGAATAAAGTCGAAAAACCTGATTTATTCACCTGATGGTGGTGGAGTACGATTTCAAAAACGTGGATTGGAAGTTACCAACTTGATGAGAAATTGCAGGAAGTTGAAGTGAAGACTGGACAGTGTTAGCTCTGAACTACAGGGCTGGGAGGGGGTGTTTTAAACATCAAACGAGTTGAAGTGAAGACTGCACAGTGTTAGCTCTGAACTACTGGGCTGGGAGGGGGTGTTTTAAACATCAAACGAGTTGAAGTGAAGACTGCACAGTGTTAGCTCTGAACTATTGGGCTGGGAGGGGGCTTTTTCAACATCAAACGAGGCCAATATAGCATAGTGTGCGAACAAAATATGCCATTGATATATTCAGGTTGACTCTGCAAAAAGAAAATGATCCGAAACTTTTCTTATTTCCATTTCCTTATTGATCGTATGTTTTCTCAATATTTGTCACATTATTGACGTATAAAAAGTCTCATTCTTAATTCATATGTCAGGTTTTGTATTTACATCGAAGTTGCAATTACAATTGCAGTGTTAGATTGTTCACGTACGATATAGCGAGAACAACAGCAAGACTGACATATTTTGTCTCGCAACTAACTTAAAATTGGATCAGCTCGGTCACCAATGGCTTAGAATATGCACGAAGCTGCGATTCTACATTCCTTCTTCAATTGAATTCTCCTAATTCAGTGCTTGGTTTCTGGTAAATTATAGGCAACCAAACCTATTCAGTTAATAAAATATTATTTTAACGCGATGATATGAGGAACATATGTACAGAGTAAGTAAGTATCTACGGATCCATTTATTTTGTATTTTAACTAATCCATTAATTATTGATGTATTTTTTATTTCAGAAAATCTCATGGCAGATACTACTATAACTAATGAAATGTAAAGACACGCTCTAATTGGGTCTATCAATGCGAAACACAGCAACTTAAAAATTGCAAGATTTCTAAAAGTCGCTGGATCTTTCATTTACAAAGTTGGAAAGGACCTGAATGAAAACAATGGAGATGAGATGAATTGTCCACGAGCAACAGAAAACAGCAATATCGACGCTCTGACTGACTCCGAACACCTGAGTTTGTCGGGAGAGTGCGTGGCCTGATCGACGAAAATCCTGGGAAGTCAATGCGACGTCTTGCCCCAGATCCTCAAGTGTCTGAAGGAACAATAAGGAATGTTGTTCATCAAGACCTCAGGTAAAAATCATGCGCTCTTAAGCGAGGTCAGTTTGCGTCGACGAAAAAACATGAGAATCGTTTTAATGTGTGCGATTTTTTGAAAAGTGCGTAAGGTGCCCTCAGATACCATACGCACTATGTATGTACGAATATGAATGGTTACTGAAGTTGGTCTAAAATAATTATTGTTAACGAAATCTTGCAGCAAATCAAGCAAGTCATCACGAGCAAAATAATCCTGACCAACAGAAAAAATTCGAAATTACTAAAAATATAATAACTAATTCTCCAGCTCTTCTGAATCCCATGCCCAAATTCACGTTACCAGCTCAGGCGAGCAGGTGAAGTAAAAGATGTCATATTTGCCACATGAGTAAAGAATTCCACTCTCCCGCTCTTCTAAAATACATAGAGAGGGAACTCGCACTCATATCGCGGCCGATTTCAAGGAAATAGTTCTGGAGCGTTGTGCAAGAGCCTTTGTTGGCTCTGTCATAGCCAGTCGCTCTCTGAAGAAACGATTGCACTTGGCAAGCAGCAATTTGGTTAGAAGTCTTAGGTGGGATGTGGCTGGCATAAAGCTGTTTGGCGAGACTCTTGATGCAGCACAGCTTTACGAATAACGGATGTATCCAGGCGCAGAGTCATTCAAACGCTCTGGCTGAAACTTCGTCAGAACATTACGAGACTAAGGTGCTTCTCTTTACGGCCTTGGCTTTGAGCTCTGTGGATAACAGCCTGAGATGAAAAGCCAGGGTTGCAGTAGTATGCTTAACTTTGAAATTATGCGAGGACGCGAATATTAACCTGTCAGAGTCGCATGAAATACGTGGTTCTGTGTTTTGCCAGATTTGTGCTCGTGCTCAAATATAAGAGAGCAGTTAGGCAGGTTTCATCGCTTTAATTGAGAGTAATGACCGATATTCTGAACATAAAAACTTTTTGGATCATTTTCCTGCCCAATGGAAATTAAACTGCAGAAAAAATGTAAAAGATTAGTTTCAAAAGGAAAACCCTAAAATAATTGAATTTTCTTGCACTGTGCGCATTTTCACTGTTACCACTTGTTCACTGACACTGTTTCGAAGATTTTATCAGCATTGGAACATTTTTCCTCACAAACTTCTATGTGCAAAAAATAGAGAAAACTTACCAATCTTCACTCGGGTGTATTTTCTGAATGCACATCGCATGAAATTAACCAAGTGCAAATGTTCGCAAGGAATCAATGTATGAAAGAGCCTTGCAGAGTGCTGAGCAGAATCCACAACATGTAATTTCAATACCACTCAAAAAACTTACTGAATTAATGACTCCTAACTTATTTTTCTCTCGCCTTGATGATTGTTGGTGAATTTGCTTAATATTTGCAATGTTCTTTTCCCAAATTTTCATTTTCTAAGATAAGGCAAAAGCATCCGCACTCTTTTCCTAGTCCTGTCTTCAAAAAATATTCCAATCTGCGCAGTAATATCTCTGCTTGAACTTCCATTCCCACAAGAGGGCCTATGTAGTTCTTGAGAACTTCTAGCCCCCACAAACAAAAGGACAAGTCTGCGTATCACACTTCTCAATGACTGCGGTCTAGTTGTGAGCAGAATCTCGCGTGTTTCATCAGAGAACCGTTCCTATATCAGTTAGTGTACCTGACTACCCCGTGGAATGCATCACTTTGTATGGTGTGCACCTCAGGGTCGAATTAAGCCCTTAAATTGTATGTGCATAATGGTTTCGAAAGAGGTCTGTGCGAGAAATTGAAGCGTTTTCCGCCTCTGGAATAATCACTCTCGTGAACTAGATGATGTAGAACAGCGTTAATAGAAAATTTTCGGTTTCCCCAAATGATGACTAGGCAGATTTCACAGCATGTAGTGTGAGACGGCGAGTAACTTATATTCAGTCGTCTATTTTTCAAAGATTTTGGAGTCACAATCAGTAAAGAACAATTTCCTGAAGCAGCTCAACGTAGAAATCGGTAAGATCGTCAACTTTGGGTACTACAGCGCAAGGAGAGCCCTAATGTCAAAAAAGAATTGGTGTCTTCAACTTTAGGTACTACAGCGCAAATAGAGCCATAATGGCAAAAAAGAATTGATGTTTGTGGTCAGCTAATATCAATCGAAATTTAATACTTCTCTTTGAAGCCATGAGAAGCAGCTCTGATAATGCCTCAGTTAGTCACCAAATTTTATTTGCAAGAATTTTGGTCACTAGATAAAGTAATGGATGGTTCTCGATATTGCGAACCAAAAGCGGTAACTGATACTGACATGACGCGGCTTCTGACCCACAACAGACTCTCCAGATGACAGCATCCAAATTTGATGCCTCAAAAGGTACTGCGAAGTCACGTAGAAATCGATATATTAGTTAGAGATAGTCAGATGCATTGTAATATTTTGGGTGAAGAAAATATGTTATCGATTTAGTTTTCGATACACCAGATTACAATATCAATGAAGGCGTCCCATATTTTTTTAGTTGGTTCATTGGATAGGCTTGAGCTACTGAGTGCAGAATTTTATATTCAACGTGTATTCGTAAAACTTTTAAAATTCATGTCTCTCGTATGGTAATGCAAATAATAAGAATAACATTGAATGAAAATGAATCATATTAGAGAAAATTGTTTTCAACCGGTCCATTATTGATTGCTGGCGTGACATGTACGCTAAACTCTGTTGAATGGTTGCAATCCAAATAAGTTTGATTCGTTACTCATATTCGCAATCACTATTTTTAGTGAATTTCATGCTCCGAGTTGAAAAGGAACTCCTTGTCACTCACGTTATACACTGGCACCTTTTTTTATTATTTTTCTCCAGATAAAATGCATTCAGTCTGGGGATAAAGCAGTCAGAAGAATGAGGTTCGGAGA
The DNA here is from genome assembly GCA_014899125.1 of Orchestia grillus. NCBI lineage: Eukaryota > Metazoa > Arthropoda > Malacostraca > Amphipoda > Talitridae > Orchestia > Orchestia grillus. The sequence continues at coordinate 3,625 of VOMN01023617.1, read as the reverse complement.
TTGCCGCCTCATCGTAACTAGAACCATTGGACACTTGCAGAACTTCTCTTCCTTTTCGAAAAGTCGTTAAAGTCAAGGAGCTTTTACCGAAAAGAAATGCGCTCGCCAAACAAATCGTTCGAACGCGCCTTCTGTCTTTCAGAGATTATACTATGGAGAAAAGTTCGTTCCGGAAGAATTATTTCCTCTCCAGAAAAACGGCGAGTTCTTAGTAGTCTTTTTTTCTAAATCTCGACGTTCATTGGTAAAAACAGAAGGAATTCTCAGCGACACTCTGAATATTTTTTATTTCAGCTAGAAACTGCAAGGTTCAACACCTGGCGAGAAAAGCACACAAATAATTCCACATTTACTTTATAATATGCTTCAATAACTGAACATGCGCTGAGCATGGAATCAATGCGTGAAAAAAATAGAATAAATTAGATTAAACCTCACCACGAAACAGCGGAACGTTATTCATTCTAAGCTACATATGTCGTCATAAATAAATTTTATTCCGCGCTTCGAAGTCATACGTCAAAAAAAGTTAGCATTGTGTCGTCATGCAGCAATAAACGCAATATTCATCACGGTGCACATTGATAGCTGAAAAATGCGCGCTCTTCGCGTGAGTGTCGGTCATTAGTGCGGCGCTCGGGCAGGAAAATAAAGCAATGAGCGGACATGAGTCGGTGTGCCACGTCAAAATTACTGACATGAGTCGATGTGTCACGTCAAATTACTGACGTGAGTCGGTGTGCCACGTCAAAATTAGTGACATGAGTCGGTGTGTCACGTCAAATTACTGACATGAGTCGATGTGCCACGTCAAATTACTGACATGAGTCGGTGTGCCACGTCAAATTACTGACATGAGTCGAAGTGTCACGTCAAATTACTGACATGAATCGATGTGTCACGTCAAAATTACTGACATGAGTCGGTGTGCCACGTCAAAATTGCTGACATGAGTCGGTGTGCCACGTCAATATTACTGACATGAGTAGGAGTGCCACGTCAAAATTACTGACGTGAGTCGGTGTGCCACGTCAAATTACTGACATGAGTCGATGTGCCACGTCAAAATTACTGACATGAGTCGGTGTGCCACGTCAACTGGCATAAAAAACTAAAACTGACTTGAAAATGAGACCGAGACAATTTCTTCGGCGTTTCATGTCGTTCAGAACTCTGTCGTACTGAAAGTCTGACATTTTTTGTTGAAAGAAACAAATCACAAAGATCTTTTGCGTCATGCAGTTGTACGTATATATTTTTTTAATACTCGTTATCAGTACACTATATAAGCTTTCAGGTAAATCACTATTTGTTGTACTCACAAGTTAATGTGATAAGCAAGTGCAACTTAGGCCTGTGTAACGAACAATAATAGGTTTTAATTTGTAAAAAACATCACGTATTTGGAAGGAACTACTAAGCTAGCTAGGAGCACATATTGTCATAGTTTTATACGATTCTGTAAGCATCCTTCATTACGCATGACTGCATTGTTTATTTACCTCTGCGTCGTCAATTTATGAAAATATGATAAAATACCATAAAATTTCGATGATAAACCATCTTGTCCAATTTTGAAGTTTAAAGCCTTCTTTGCAATATCCACGTTCTAGCTTTTTCAATGTGAAGTTATGTAACTTACTATACGTGTCGTTACCGCATGTGTATCTTTGTCAGCTATACTGTGAGCAGTAAACTAAATGTTAGGGCAAATATTTTTCAGTTCTTGGTTATGATGGATGGTAAATTTTCTCTACACATTTTTGCGCATTTTAAAATCAATCCATTCAATATTATCGTCTTCAGTGTCAGGGTGAAATTGCTGTTTTAAACAAAAAAATTTTTTTGTTCTATCTAATAGCAAATTTAGACTTAATGGCACAATCGGGTAGAAAAGTCCGCAAATTCATAAGTTCTCTTGCTCTCTCAGCCGAAATTTTGCCGTTCCCGAAATTTTGCTTCCCAGCTACTCACTCAAGCCACACAGGAAAAAAACAGCTTGAAAACAAAATCTTGCCTGGAGAAGTTCATTTTTCCGAGGCAAACGATTCTCCGAAGAGGTGATAATTTGGGACTTCTGACGCACAATTTAGGGAATGCTGCCTTTATTGCAGCTTAGGCGCAAAGATGAGCCTCGATGAACTGCGCTTGGAGAAGCCTCATGAAATTTTTGGTATTTCTCTCCATATCTGAAGAATGTTCTCTGGAGTCGGGCGGAAAGAAAAAATGGTGGCACCACGGGTTGCGGAAAGAACCCTAAATTCGAACTTTTGTGCCATTGCTGAGGGCGTTTGGGGTTTATTGAAGGTTCCTTTCCCCACTTGCTGTTTAATTGTGGCTTCTGAATAGGCCATTGTTGGCTGAAAAGAATAGTCTCCGTTTTAATTATTCTTACAGTTGAATTTCAAACCCGACCGCTGCAAATTTCTCTTTGACGCAGCGGGAGAAAACGCTGTATTGAGGATTCGTTGTGAGTTTCCTGCATGAATACATCAGGATTTTGGCAAATAAAGCCACGGGCTTTCGGAACACTTTTTTGGGACCCAGCTTTCTGCAAGTAAGTACACTCTGGTAGAGTCAACTATTCTTCAAGCTGAAGGATTATGGCGAGTTAGACTGGTATTAATCATAATCCTAAGAATTTTTCATAAATATAACGCTTCATCACAAGCCACAAGAAGAAGATTGGAGGTGAAATTTTTCTGAAAAACTAATTTGTAAAAGGTTTCGTTGAAGTAACATTAAAGTCCTCAAATTTAAAGGAAAAATATAAGTTCTGTACTTGCTAACTACCCTATTAGAAATCAAAAACGTATCACCGGTAAATTGAGGACGCGCAATCAAGCGCAAGCTCAGGGACGTATCGCCGACGAATCATCGGTGAATCACCGATGAAATGTCCAATTTTGGGCCGGAATTATCGTCCTCTATACGTATGCGGCCATCCGCGTCGCTCATCTATGCCACGTCCCTGCATGATCGTCCCTCTACGTCCCACTTCGCCGGCGATACGCCTTCGATTCGCCAGTGGCCGTTTTTGAATTTTGTGTTAAAAAAAACTCTCGGACGCGCACAGCCATGACGCGTCTCTGAATCACCCCTAAATTATATATATGTATATAAATGTATATCTATATAAATATATAGGGGAACCTGATGTACCTTGGACCTCATGTAAATCGGACCTTTGGTTAATTTCTTCCCTCTCTGCAAGTTTTCAGTTAACTAATAATTGTATTTGAGAGATCTAATAGCGCCAGGTCTCTCAAGTGAAACTCAAGGTTACCTGAAAAACCTACAGAGACGTCCGAAATTAACACTAGGTACGAAGCACATATATAGGGTCCAAGATGTTCCCTAACATATATTTGAGGGGTGGTTCAGAGACAAGTTTCGGCTGTGTGCGTCGGAGAATTTTTATGTTTTATGATGCACTGTTGTCTAGATAAAGGAATAAATAACAAATGCAGTATAGAATACTTATTTTATTTCAGAATGAGTCGCAGCCATTTCTAGTTAAAATCAAGGTTGGCGCCTGCTCCCCAGGGGCCGGTCTAACAGCTGGAAGGGTAAGAATGACGGGTCTCTTGCCTCTATGCCCATCCCAGTCAGCTGAGCCTGCACA
>VOMN01023608.1:0-11157 GCA_014899125.1 Orchestia grillus | reverse complement strand
TACTTTGATTGTGTCAAGCGCCCTTGTCGCAGCCCTGTGGTAGAGACTGTATATAAGATCAATCCTAAATTTATAAAAGAAATGTCAGGAATTATTCATTAGTGGTCTTAAAAAAAGTTTCACAGTAATGCCACAGCCCGTCTGCTACGCTGTGCAGGGGAGGTGAGCGACTGGCAGACGACGCTCCGCCAGGTCGACGATGTGCTGCGGCGCTGGGTCAAGGTTCGTACCTTGGTCCCTGGCTCCTCTGATCTAGTTACTAAAGTCTACGATTTGTGACTTGGTGCCTAGCTTCCAGTTACCAAAGTCTACGAGTTGGGACTTGATACCTAGCTTCCAGTTGCCAAAGTCTACGGTTTGTGACTTGGTACCTAGCTTCCAGTTACCAAAGTCTACGATTTGGGACTTGGTACCTACCTAGCTTCTACATAGTTACCAAAGTCTACGATTTGGGACTTGGTACCTAGCTTCCAGTTATCAAAGTCTACGATTTGTGACTCTGTCATCCCTAGCTTATATTTACCAAAATTTGTTATGTGTGACTTGACTTCTGGCGTTTACTGACAAAAGTTGATATGTCCATCCTACCTAGCTCTTAGCTACCAAAGTTCATAGTTTGAGCTCAGGTTCCTAGTTTCTGGCTGACACAGTTCCTGATGAATGCTATTTGAGGTCAGAGCTGGACATGATCAGAGTCTGCGTTTGACTTCATATCCCATTGCACAGTATTTGTGAGGAAGAGTACATAGTTCGTGCAGTGACCGTGCATCTGTTTTGTTTACGTCTTGATACTGTTGATACTTACAGCTTGATACTTGTTTCGTTTACGTCTTGATACTCGTTTACCTTTTGATACTCTTCAGGAGGCATAACATATGCAAATGGCTTAGGTTAATTAGGTTTGTCTATCTTATGCTATGGGGACTGGCGTCCTCAGAGGCCACTGCTGAGGTTACCTCGGCTATAGATAGGCCTTCGGGACTACTGTCTTTCGTTCTCGCGTCACTTTCTTCAATTTTTACACTTTCTTCAATTTTTACACTTTCTTCAATTTTTACACTTTCTTTGCTATTTCTTCTTCGTTTTTTTTTCTTCCTCATTTTTAACTTGCTGTTTCTATGCGCATGGGATCCTGTATGGCAACACGCCTTGGGCATAGATTCCCCGTTTGCTAGAATCCATGCTAAATAGTCCCGTCTCTCTCGTTACGATATAGGCCGAGTCACTGAAGCGCTGCATTCTGTACCGTCCCTGCTACTATGTCTTGTTAACGGAAGCCAATGACGTTGCCGAACTTGGTACTTGTCACATACCGGATTTGAGCACGGAGAGGCATGGCTGGCGTAAGGTTTTTGTTAATTCCCAGAGACACATATGCGCATCCAACTTGAAATTTTGCGGTGCTTTATGTGTTTTGTTGACTTTTTGTTAGGTTAGTGGATTAATATCCTGTTTTTACGTATAAAGTCTTAAATTCCTTTCGAGTGCTATGTTTCAACGAAAAAAGTGTGTTGAAGTGTATTCTGATTGATGTTTCTTGGAATGACTTTTTTTTGCAAAATTGAAGTATTTCTTCTCGATCTCATTTTTCAGTTACACGAAACCTTGGCATTTTTGAAGCCTGTGTTCAGCAAAAATGACTTGCAACTCCACTATGCGCAAGCTTGGGATCAGCTGCAGGTGAGGAGAGCCTAGTTGGTACTTTAAAATATGCTGCATGTCCTTCTCTTTCAATTGACTTCAATTTCATCTGTGCCTTTATGGTTAAAAAATTCAAAAAGTCTAACTATGGTGCCGCACGATTTCTATTAAATTTACGAAGTGTAAACTATTTTATTGTGGTTGTTCAGGATGTTTCTATGGTACTGTGACGGCAGATATTACTGTGTGCCAATTAAAACAATGTTGTGTTACCACGGCAACTGTTTGGTCACCACAATCAATACATATCATAGTCCTTTGTGACTCAGAAAAAACTGACAGAATTACAAATCCAATAGCAGTTTTCCTTGTTTTATCCAGCTTATGCTGCTCGGAATCGTCAAGAAAGCGTGTTTCCACTTTGCTAATCAGGAACTGGAGAGCTGCTGGGCTGCTATTGAAGACCGAACGCTGAGGGCTGGGTCGGCACTGGAGGGCCTCCTGGAGGGCCGCGTGTCCCTAGACCAGGTCTCGCGACTCCTGCATGAGGCGCCGAAGCTGGGGACAGCGAGGGACGCCTACCTCGCTTCCAAGAGGAGCCTCTTCCCCAGGTACTGCTGATACAGGAGTGAGTCTTCGTACGGTGCTTGACTTCAGCGTCATTTGTGAACATAACAATTTTCTGTCAGGTGCACTTTAGGTTTTGCTCAAATGTTTTCCCTTATGCATTCATTTCCTCCTGATCCACCAATGAGCTGAAGGCGATGCTCAAGCACGTCTACAACGTGCGTTTCCAGTTGTGACAGGTTAGGAGAGACAGATGGAGATAATTTTCACCGCATATTTTCTGTGTTTATAGTATTGAATTTCCCTATAAGTAGTAAGACCAATATCCCTGTGCAACCTGCAGCCTTGCTGACAGCCACGCTACAAGAAGGCCAGGATTCAAAACATTTCTTCATAGGCGTGATAATAATACATTAAGCTATGCAATGAAATACGCGACAAAACTTCGAGATATTCAACTCGAAAAACGTACGGAACAAACTCACGCTCATTTAAAAAGAATCCCTATGCCTACTTTCGTGTAAGGATCTGTGACCAGGATTTTTCCTGAAAGTCGCACGTGATTCAATGTATAACTGCGGCAGTTGTGTTCCAGGCTTCATCTACTCACAGAAGAGGAGCTCGAGTTCGTCCTGTGCTCAGAGGGAGCTCCTGAGTGGTTGCCTGTCGCGTGCAAGTGTTTCCCGGTGGTGGGCGCTGTGCTCGTCACCGTCTGCAATCAGGACGCCATGCCCAGGCACTGCCTTCCTTCTTTTTCTCCTGAGGAAGACGTGGTCAAGAAACCCGCCATCGCGTCTGCTGGCTCCAATGGCAATTATCAGGTGATGGGTGACCTTCTGGAGGTGTGTGGATGTGTGGAGTTCTGCATTGAATTTTGAAATGTTTTATGTGACACGAAGGTGTAGGCAAATCTTGGACACGATTGGAAATTTCAGGCCCTGAAAATCTAATGGGAGTTTCCTGTGCTGACGTGTTCCTAATTTTTGTAAAATATCTCTTTTAGTCACACTTATTTTTAACTATAGATTATTCCTAAACGTTGGAATTATTACTGTTTGGATTGTCCAAACATGCATTTCGAAAATATTACCTGTATTTATTTGCTGGAGTGTAGAACATGGAGTGCACACTACGCACCTAGTGTGCGCGGTGTTTCGACAATCTTCCGTGAGTCTGTTGCTCTTCTGAGCAAGGCAGGACTATGGTACAGGACAGACCAACTCTATGTATTGTGAGCCTGCTGAGGGATTGCTGTCTGTTCAGGAGGCGAGTGCTGCCGTCGTAGGAGTCGAGTGCTCCGTGGGAGAGCGGCTCTTCCTGTCCCGGCCGCTGGACCTGCCCCAACCGGGGGCGTGCCAGGCCGCTTGGCTCGTCGAGGTTAGGTTTGCATGTTGAATTCATGGATGGGGAAAACCGTTTGGTAATGTCTCACTTGTTAGTTTTAACGATTTTCTGCATTTTATGCTGATCCGGAAGATCGCTGGTTGAGGGTTCGTTTTTCGGGTTGAAGATTCACATCTAGAAACGTAGAATTAGAAAAAGCAACGTTTGCACATTGTGGAATTGTGATGCACAGTTGATTAATGCAAAAACATTTCAACTCGGAAATTGAAATCCCAGTACTTCTCAAGGGCATCATTTTGAATTCTGTCTTTTAACTATTGAGCATCAGTGTTGCACGCTGGAACTTTTATTTACTTCGTGCTTTTACTTGCGCAAGTTGTCGATGCGCTGGATGAAACAATGTAGTGTATTTTTCTTGGGTGTTTTTTCATTCGTAAAGGATATTTTTTATACATCTCTAATTTCATAAGACATAAAATCAACACTGCAATTAGTGTCTGCCGTTGACAAAAGGAGACCCCGTGTCAACAGTTCGGTGAGCGCATCTCCGAGGCCCTGCGCAGTGTGATGCACGAGACTGCAGCGTGGGCTGCCGCCACTGCACACGACGGCGCTGCGTCAGGACCGCTGCCGCTGCTGCTGGGGCAGGGGCCGCGCGCGCCCCTACAGGTGGGGCTGCTTCGAAGGTCCAGCACCTTCCTCAATTTAGAGTTTAGACCTACCTTCGTTTCCCCCATATTGGCTTTAGTTCTCGGTTCCGTGTTCCTGTCCAGTCTTGCAGGCCTAAAAACTGCGAGCTTTCATTTGTGTTCATCGCATCACTACTTCGGTATCTGATGTTAGAGCTCTCCTTCATATCGCGAAATTGTTTGATTACGTGCATATATTTCCGCGCTGTAGGCCTCAAGTGTTATAGTCGCATCACCACTGCTGTACATATCTGAATTGGAAGTTCCCCTTCACCTCATCCCTTTGGTTCCATTACGTACACTCGTGTGCCGCAGCCGTCAGGTTGTGTGGTGTGCCGCAGGTGGAGTGGGGGGCCTGCCGTGCCTGGTGGAGCAGCAGGGTGGGCGAGGCCCTGCGCAGGGGCCCTGGGGCTCTCTCGGCACTCCTCGACCGCGCCACCGTGAGCTGTGTGGGCGGGGTGGTCCCCTGGACCTGTTGCTCTTCTGTTGCGTTACTAAATGGACGGACCTGTTGATTTTTGGGGCAAAGTGGATGGGCCTGTTGATTTTGGGGGCAAAGTGGACGGACCTGTTACTTTTTTTTTGGGGGGGAGCAAAGTAGACTGACTTTTGCTCTTTCGGGCAGCGTGGACGTGCCTGTAGCTCTTCTGGAAAAAGTAGATGGACCTGTTGTTCTTGTGGGTAAAGTAAAATGGACAAACCTATTACCTTTTTTGTCTAAGTCTGACCCTTGACATTCAACTAAAATCACTAAATAAAAACAAATGAAGTCAGAGAGATAAGCTAAAGAAGAAAATTCTCTGGATTACAATGTAGCTTGCACGTTGTAGTCTACAACTACATAGTTCGAAGATACACGTAGATAACTATATTTTTATGACACTCCTGTGTACTCCTTGTTACGTGTGTATTTTGTGTACGACGTCGATTCAGAGGCTTGTCTAAATTTCTTAGGTCTAGTTTGCAAGCTTTTGAACAAAATTGATCCCTAAAATTCATCACAGTGATTTCACTACCACGTTTAAATGAGATCTTACTTCACTTTTTTATCCACCTTAACTTATTTATCGCCAGGTCGTTTGTACATAATACCGTAGTTTTTTTTGAGCTAACATCCAACGAGTAAGTGGGTGAGAAGTCGCCCTCAACGAATCATACGAATACAATCAAGCTCTCTTACACTGAATGACACTTCCAGTTTCGTGGCCAGAAGACTGTCGGTGCCAGCTCTGTCATAGCATTACTTTAACCGTGTTGTCATACTGGGAATAAATTCGTTTCTACTTCCAGGAAGACGTTGCAGCTGTTGAGGAATTGTTCTCCACCCAAAGCCCTCATGAAGATTCTACGAAGGGTCTGCACCCTAAAGTTTCTGCGGCGACTGTGAGCGAAATTCTTGATGTGAATTTAGTGTGTTGAGGAAATAACTGTTCATTTATTTAAGACACAGGAAATGAGGGTTTATTTCAATTATGTATTTCGGGTGAGGATGGAGGTGGTTCGTATGCATTTAGGGTAAGTGAGAAGATAGTTCATTTGAATCTAAGGTGAGGAAAATGATTGCACGTATGAATTTAGGGTTAGGGAGGTGATGGTTCGTATGAATTCGGTATGAGGACATTAACTGTTAATGTAAGTTTAGAGTGAAGGGAACTATATTTTTTAGGAATTTAGGCTAAGCGAGATGGTGTTTAATACAAATTTACGGTATGAAGCGAAAGATTTTTGATCCACCTGTTATTTATACATAATGATTTCATTTTCATGCTTCCCTCTTTGTAAGATTAAAAAACTAAACTATTTCCCCAACTATACGACAGATATTTTTATACTATACGGCTAGATATCATATAATTTTGACAATTCTGAATTACTTTCATTTGAGAACTACGGTTGAGCGTGAAATTACCTCACATTTCATGGACGGTTCACACTCTGGGTGTCCGCTGTAGAACGACGCGCATGGCAGTGGCCCTGCTGGGGGAGCGTGTGAGGCAACTCCCCCAGAGGGCAATGGAACACACGCGTTGACGCGTATAGGCGCGTCCTCCAGTGTCGTCATTGAAGTCATCGATGCAGAAGAACTGAAGTCCGGCGCAGCCCCCCCGACTCGGAGGCATGGCTTGCATCAAGACCTGCTCATGTGTCGTCGCCAGTGCCTGCTGGCCGAGGCTGTTTTGCAGAGAGAAGCTCTCAGAGAGATGACCAAGACTGCTGGACCGCCTGAGGAGTGCTATGAGTGGCGAGCGCTGTTGAAGTGAGTGGTCTAATGTGAGGTCAGTCTTAGAGTGGNTTAGAGTGGCGGGCGCTGTTGATAGGAGTGGTCTAATGTTAGGCCAGTCTTTGAGTGGCGGGCGCTGTTGAAGTGAGTAGACTTTTGTTTGTTGGCCCGACTGACGAATACTACAATCATCATGGGTTGGCAAAGCGAGTTTTTGTCCTTTGTGGGATTTGACTCGCCCGACCAACACTAGCACACCTGGGCGTCGTGGATTTGACTCGCCCGACCAACACTAGCACACCTGGGCGTCGTGGAAGTGAGAGACGTTTGTTTCAGTCGACCGCCTGGTGCGGGTGTCATTTTCGTCTGTCTGTTATAGGAGTTCGATGAATCCAAATGCTCGTTGTGTGCGTGTTGTTGAACACCCAGCTCGAAAAATATGTGGTCTCGAACTGAGTTTCTCAACTTGATCTATGAAAACAAAGGAAAATTTTCCGACGGGGAACGTGATTTTTTTGCCCATCTCGCGCAAAAATTTCTTGCGCACTATACTGTATATTGTTTGCACTTGCTTGTCCAACAATGTAATGCTGGTCTAAATTTGAATTTTTTTTAGCTTAAGTTCAGAAACTCAGAGACGTAATTTGTAAGGGCTTTCGTGTACGTGAGCGTCACTTGTTGGCTGAAAATCTGGACTCTTGTACGGAAATTTCTTTTGCTGTTCATGGCGCGAGTTCCTTTATACTTCAAACTGATACTTTTTGATCTGGAAGGATTTGAGTTACTTTCGTGTGAACTAAAAAGAGCTTCTTCACTGTGCATAATTATTCGCGAAAACCAGTGATCATTCATTTGGATTCTGATCGAGGAAGGGAAAAATTCCTTCGACGAGACGAATTTCATTTCCTCTATTTCTGCCATTCATGTATCTGACCAACTCTAAGTCGATGTGTACGACCTTCGGTTAGAGGGTTGTAGAAAATATGCGCCAGCGTCTTTAAGAATAACTTGATGAATTATGACTGTTCTCTGGCGACAAGATTCCAGGGACTTGCAAACACAACCGCGCTTAGTTCCTATCACTTGTATATTCCGTTAGGTAGAATTGTAAGGGCCGATTTTGAATGTAAACCACACCTAAACGTCAAGTTTTTTTCTGCATTTTATTTGACATTTCTCTATTTCAGACTAATTCAATTTGAACCATGGTAAGATACACAATCGAGCAACGCGTTAAAGTTATTCAGGCTTATTATGAACCTAATTTGTGTTTAATTCAAAATCAACATCGGCTCTTCAAATTTAACCACCCTATATATTCTGTTAGGTAGAATTGTACATCAATCCTTTGTGTTAAATGTGGGACAAAGACCAGAGAATCAGCCACAAAGCGTTTGTCCAATTCTATTGGTCTGGGTGTGGGCAGGTTGTTCTGGAACAGGCATGAATCGACAATAGAAGCTCAATTGCTGGACCAAACTTTCTCGTACGTGTGGCAGTACAACGGCGCTGCTGCCGCCGCCAACCTGGTCTTGCCGGTGCCCCTCTTTTATTCCACGAATCGAGACGGCGGTGAACAGGTGATGTTGTCAGGGGTCCCGAGAATTGCCGTGAATCTTTTACCCACTGTCAGAAATTACTGCAGTAATCTATTGACTGAATAGAACTCGTCAAGTGCATTGTTCCATTTCAAGGAATTCGATGGCACCGGCGACTTCGCTGTTAATGAGTACTTTTCTAAAAGTTGTATAGGGCATTCACGTTTCCGTACCATAAAATTTCAATGGTTACTGTAGTGGTTCCCCATTGTGTCTCCTCTCCATTAAAGTCAAGCCTTTTGTGTATATCACGAAAACCATCCAAAAATTTGAAATGTTTCTTGTCTAGTATGCGTCGGAAGTTCGTATTGTTACACTTGACTCTTCCTTCCATTAACTTGCCTAGTACTTAAAACCTAATACGTATTGTGAAAATAATTTTTTTCTTCTTTGTATTAACGAGTAGGAAAACTACTTCACAAAATGTTGTGCTCCTAGCTTTCACTGAACGACAAAAAGACCCATCGTGTTTTAAAGGTGGCTAGCCGAAAATAACATCGTCCCTTTTTATGATGAAAAAGTTCGAAATAGATACGTCTTCTATCTTGGTCAGTCTAGAAGCACAAGAATTTCCCTGACGTAGAAATTTGTCTTCCCACTTTTGTCGCTGAGTGAGAGCCAGAGGAACGTTTTCTTCCGGAGCCTATTTCCTTTTGTCTTCCATGAAATCAAATTGGTAATGTCGCTTCAAAAGCACAAAACTCAATTTTGAATGAGATCGGAGAAAAAAAATTGTATTCAAAAAAACTTTGAGAAATGCAAAGATGATGATCGTCTGTCGTTTATGAACGATCAGGTTTTTCGAAAGAAAAAATTCGGCGAAAAAGATATATTTTAATCGAGCTGACAAAGGTTTTATTTTGTCGAGAGGATTATTTTAAAAATCTCCAAATTGCTCCAGTTGGTGGTGCTGTAGAAAAGCGAACAGCAATAAAAACTCGGGTTCAAAACTCGACATGTTCGAGCTAGAAGATCCACCCACTCCTCGAGTAATGTGACCAATAATAGACCGAGTACATTGAGGTAAATTGTCTGTGAAATCATCAATGTTATTTTTCCGCCTTCAAATGAGAAGTCATATTCACTAAAAGAAACGTTTTGCAAGCAGGCTTCTGAAGCAATCCTGGAAAAGGCGTTGCCGCCCTCCGCCTGGGCCACGTCCGCGTTGGCGAGGTTCCTGGCGGTGGCAGGCAGTGCTCGCTGCAGCGGCGTCCTGGTGGCCTCCTCGTCCTCCTTCTGGGCCGAGACCTTCCAGGTGATGCTGTGCGCCTTCTGGGCCGAGACCTTCCAGGTGATGCTGTGCGCCTTCTGTACCTAGACCTTCCAGGTGATGCTGTGTGCCTTCTGTACCTAGACATTCTAGGTGATGCTGTGCGCCTTCTGTACCTAGACGAAATTTCAGGTGATGCTGTGCGCCTTCTGTACCTAGACCTTCCAGGTGATGCACTTTCTGTTGCGAAATATTTAAAGTGATGCTGCCGCGCACCTTCTACACTGAAAGAATGAAAAGAAGGAACTTTATCTTCATCAGCTGACGTGCATCATACCTGTTTTTCAATGCGATGTACGCAACTTCTGAGCACAACGACGGTTACCTCCTGCCGAACAAGTACTTTTTGTACACGTGGCTGCAATGGAGAATGTTTGGTTCAAACTTCTTTGTCCTTGTTGTACACTCCGTGACCACATGAAAACTAACCATATCTCACTCGGGATCAAACCCAAAACCTCCTGAATATAAGGTACAAACAAAATTCAAATTTTTGGATTTGAATTTCCTCCTTTGCCCGAATCTGGTGCAATTTTTTAACTTCCTCAATCAGTTTCGTGGAATCTTTAGACGCTCCAGTCCCCGTAGCTTTGTTTTAAATGACTTTGTCTTTGGTTCTGCAGAATGTAAATCAAGTGAACCTGTACTGATGATTTTCTTTTTTTGGCGGTTTCACTGTAGCTATTAGAGTGACGACTGAGTTTTTGGAGTGTGGGTGTGCGCAACGTCATGCAGTACCGCTCTCAACTGTACCTCTTTGTTCGAAGGGCGCGGTGAGCGGCGTGGGTATGCAGAGCGACATCGTGCAGTGTTACCCTGAACTTTCCAGCGCTGCTGTGCACTCCGCACTCCACGTCGCCGACGGAGCAAAAACTGCTCTGCTGTTTGCAGATGTACATCTCCTGGAAGTAAGTTTCCACCCAGAAACGACAATTTGCAAACATTGCTTCGCGTATTGCGCTGCTAATTCAGTGTGCGTTATCAGTGCCGTACACACTGAAGCAATGCCATGAATGTAGTTCCTATTTGTGATCAGTATTTGTACTAGTTCCTACGTTCTATTTGTGCGTACGCATAATTTAAATTCCTGCATTTCTGGGAAATTTAAAACTTCTGAAACGGATTGTTTTTTGCTGATACAGAATGCACGTTTACTTTTTTTACACTCCACCCACCTAGCCAAGGTACAAGGGCTGGAGATCACAACAACAGGGCGTACGAGTAAACTCAATCAGAGGCCGAAATGTGTTCTGTAAGATCGGGCTGCAGATGCTTGCTTAATTCGCTTTCAGATTCTTATTCCCTAGGGCTGCAGGTAAAGTACGAAGTCTACATGGGCGCACCCGCTCAGCGTGTTTGAGCGACTTAGTTTTGGCGGGAATGAATGTATGTGGATTGAAAAATACAGCAGGAGAACCTGTTGTACTTTAGACATCATGGACCTTGGGGGACATTATGTTGATTTTAGTCCTCTTTGTAGGTTTTTCACAAAGCTATTTCTGATGGTTCAGAGATAGGAGTAGTTCACACTTTTACTTCTATCGACAGACCTCTGAAATAACAGTAATAGCTCAATGAGAAACCTGTCAAGTGGTTGGAACCAACATTAGCTCCTAGGTACACCACAGCAACTGTACAACAAACTTGTGGTGCACTCATTCACACTTGCGGTGGTGCACAAAACCAAGACGTGTACCATCCCTCAGCAGTCCATGTACCTGCAGGAGTGTGTGCTGGATGACCTGACAGTGTGCCTGGTGCGCGCTAGGGGCCTGCAAGATGCCAAGGGGCAGGCGGACACGTCCCAGATGTGTCCCAGTCGCCTTT
>VOMN01023606.1:0-16290 GCA_014899125.1 Orchestia grillus | reverse complement strand
ACACCGTTAGAATGGTCGAACGTATTGTTCTGGTATGAACAAAAGCAAGTACAGATATCTGAATACGGGTCAAGTGAATGGCTACTACCAAACTCAGGACATGCGCCCCTATACAAGCGACATATTGGCACACACGTACTATGAGTGCGAAATGAGCTACGCAAAGTTGACATGAGCAGCAGGAAGTGCAATAACAACAGTCTGCAAAGAATTACACCTGAAATATTGAACAGAGCAAACGTGGCAAGGTAGTTTAAATAAAAGGCGTTTGGACAATAACTCCAGGATCCAAATACACGCTAAGCTAACGAAGAACAGGTTTGATCTCTACCACTAACCCCAACAGAAGAAGAGCTTGTGATGCCCAAGCCAGTGGCCGCCGCACTGAAGTTCTGCCGCGTGCTCCTACACGTTTGAAACGCGCAACCTACGACCTAGACTGACGATGGTCATGCGGTTATCCTAATTACGCTTCCTGCCTCGAAAATGTTAAACCATATAATTCTGATAAGTTATAACCAACACATGCGTTGTTTACTTTCAGCATGTAATAATCCAAAATTCAACGTCATTCTGAAGATTCGACGGAGTTGAAAAATTTTATCTGAAAGGAGTGCAATGTACTTCAGTTAAGACTTGCATTTTTGGTTGCCGATTATACTAAAAGAAATTTAAATCTGAGTTTCATTAAAAAATTATTCAAACTTTTGAACTTGAGCAAGAAAATAGCGATTCAAAGTTTTTCAAACTCTGTTCTCACCGTAGTCTACTCCATAAGACTAGAAAGTATTTGGGAATGTTCTTTTCAAAATGCATTTGAGACATGAAACCTTAAATGAGCCGGGCTTAGGCTCTTTGGAAACAAAACCTTAGATAATACGGTTTTACAACCGTTGTTGCAAAAATGGCAGTGTGTGCAGCTTATTAAGAGACAAAATTTTAAAAATGAAGTAGGCGGAGAAGAGAATGGAATACTCATGCATGAGGTCGATTGCGTTCATTATGCCAAGACCAACTCAATTCTCAGGAAAGCAACAAACCGACCGGACGACACCAAACCTCACACACACTCACTTTCTGCTCGCCAAGTTGAAGCACTTGTTCATTCAGATGGTACGTGCCTGAGCGAGGTAATGGCAAGATGAGGCGTGTCAAGTGTCTAAACGATGTTTTTAATGTGTTAAGTGAAGAGCAATGATCATAGTTTGAGGGTTGATCATTATGGGACAGTGAAATTTTTGTTCCAATGTTACACATTACAAAGGAGTAGGTTGCTAGTCAAACTATCTGCTTGATGCCGCTGACTTGTTCTAAAAACGGGAATACATTTTGTGTACTCGTACGCTGCCCTGCAGGAGTGCGGATTAGTTCCTGCAAAAGCATGTAGTGTTTGTAAAGTGGCCTACGCTGTACTGTCCACGATTGGTAAGATGGTCGCATAGGTAGTAAGAAAGGTTAATATAATTGAGAAAGGCCG
Organism: Orchestia grillus; assembly: GCA_014899125.1. NCBI lineage: Eukaryota > Metazoa > Arthropoda > Malacostraca > Amphipoda > Talitridae > Orchestia > Orchestia grillus. Next base: position 14,813 of record VOMN01023606.1, on the reverse strand, counting down.
CTGCAAAGATCGGCATATCGGTGTTCATGGTTGAGAATCTTTCGTAAGAGTGTGGAATGCAATGCGTTAAATAGCTTGAAGGCTGCTGGGTCAATGCAAGGTGCAGTGCTTTAAAATGCCCGTAGAATCTGCGGTCGAATATACTGAGCGCTGAAGGTAATGGATGCCCGGACGAACTAGTTTAGAGGAGAACAATGCAAATGTACTGTTTGCAAAATGAAGGACGTCCTAATAATTCAGCATCAGCCGACAAGCCTCAAATCAAGCGTTGCTGATACCGAGATGAATACACATACGATTAACGATAACTTCCTTGTGTGTTCTGACAATAAAGAACAAGGTCAGCACCCCCTTGCGTGGGTGACCGAGAGGCTGGTCATGGCTCCATAGGACGGACAGAAGCGACCAGAAATAAAATCACTTCCCGAAAGGCCAGGACAAAACGTACGAGAGCAGTGAAGTGGTAGCTCAACAATGAAACGACGAACATGAACACCCGCGAGAGCAGAAAACATAAAAACACAAAGAAAACTTTCTTTCAAGCGTTCAATAACTTCAACACTGACAACAATACAATATCCATTTCTTCTCAATAAAAAGAATGAAATTAATTAGAATATAAAACATGCCATTGTTTGGCGATAAGCGAGTTCTCAAACGTAGTAACCGAGTTATTTCTGAAAATATACATAGTACATATTTTTGTTCTTGATATACCAGCTAAAATAAAGCCAAAAATGACGCAAGTAGCACCTGCAGAAGCATTAGAACATCAAAATTCAACTTGCACTTGAAAACAGTTCCGGGATTGTAAGATGAACAACTTAGGAATGATGCCTTCGATACGATGCCTACATTCATAGCTGATTCACATCACACTTCATGAATAAATTCTCTGTACTTCTCAGTACAGCAATTGTTCGAAAACATTACGCATCACCTACCGCCATTCCTACACATATCTTATGCTTCAATTACTGCTCCCTCAGCGCATCACATGCACATCATGCGCCGCCTCTCATACATGCGTAAATAGACATTAACATTCACACATCTCCGGTCCGGTTGAGATAGCTGACTACATCACGGCAGGGCGTGACGCTGCTTATTTTCTCCTCCACCATTTAAATGCCATTGAGAGTGCACGAGTTCTTTCAGTTTTCACCATCAAGCAAAATGGAAACCTGAGCAAGCCATGAAGTTCACATAAAATGACAGGAGCTTTGCTCACAGCTAAGCAAATATCGAGTCCGGTGCAGCAAAGAGTGAGCTACCCCAGCAGCACAGCTCTCACCGGCACACTGCTCTTTTAAGACTAAATGGAACTTGAATATCATCATCACACATCACATCGAAAACTTGAAACATGTATACGAAAACTTGCGTCTGGAAATCGAAAGGTACCCAATTGGATGTATTTCAGGAGTGAATCTCCTATTAACTGCAGTTGGACCTACATAGCATGCAATTCGATATCTTCATTATTGGCCTAGAAGAATGCTAAGTATGGAATTTGACAGCAACTTCACTTCATGCTTCTAGATAAATTTGCACCTTTTTGGTAACTTCTTTGCACGCAACACAGAGGCGAGTAACGACTGATGCAGACCGCACAGGAGTTGGCAGCAAATAGTAATGTTAAACAGTACAAGACAATTCCTATTCGCTGAAGATACAGAGTTAATAAAATATGAAAAATTTAAAGCAGAACCGCGAGTACCAGAAAAATTTCTCATACTAAATGATTCCTCAGCATAAAATATTGCGAAATATGATGCTTTTATTTTTTTCATTCAATTATTTAGAACTTGACGAAACTCGGCAGATACACAAATATTTCCCTGTTGATTGCGAAAAACACCTCAGTTTTGCAGACATTATTTAAAATCCTTGTACACAAAACATTTTTAACGTTCCACGTATTCGCTTCTGATTTTTTAACGGAAATGAATGATGCATCGAGTTGCACTGTGACCAAAAGTTAATTCTGATGTACAGAATGAGATTGAAAACAAATTTTTCGCACGATTATCTAGCATAAAACAATAAAATGCACCGCACCCTTACATTTTTCCCCAGTTTCGTTGGTCAATTAGTGCACCGGAGGCGGGTAAGCAGCTACTAATGGAGGGAATAGAAGTGATGAACTACAGCAGCTAGAACGAGGTGTTGGTGGTGTTGGCCCAATAGCAACCAATGATGTGGTCACAGGCTCTGCTCTCTTCTCTATTCGAGTGACAGAGGCACGCCGCACGATAAAGACACCTCGTACCTGACAACAGATCCGCGCTCCAGGCGCGCCTGCACAGAGCGATATACTGGCGCAACTGAAGGCAAGCATAGTTTCAGAATTAGAAATTTGTTAGAAGTTGTTTTCTATATCACGTGCCAAATTCTGTACCACCTGATTCCTATTCGCATCGATAAATCTGCAACTCTGAGACCAGAGCACGTGCAGCAGTATGGACACTACGGATACTGTCTTACACCTACCGAGGTTATACAACTCTTGTAAAGACTAAGAGTGAGCAACAAGCGATGTATACTTAATAGAGAACGAAATGAATGAGGAGCCTGGAATGTCCATCAATGATGGGAATGCGTACGAAATAGTTGTAATATGATAAGTAAGGCATCTAATAGTACGATTACAATATGTGGCGGATAGAAACATTGAAAAATAAACATTGGAATTAGCGAAACCCTGAAGTACCTGCCATAAAATTCCTCTCTCAGACGTCAGCCAGCGAGCAAAGAAATGCGTCAAACGAGAGCACAACTCAGGCTTACAAGATATCATTTTGCCCAATCTGATGTTGAAAGAGAGAAAAAAATTAATAGTAGCAGTAACCCACATTGTCTAGCGCTTCAATGAGAAAAATATAAATGTAATTGCTTCTGAGGTCTCGAGGTACAAGCCAAAAGTAGAAAAAACTCTTCGCAGAAGTCAAGACAAAAAGGAGACGAATGGTTCAACTTGGTGAGGAGCGTATGCGGCGCGAGGCAGACTAGACGACAGCGCAGCACTGCAACGGCACGGCGTGAGGACACCAAGAGCTCGACTTACGAGGTCACTCCTCAAAATGGAGGCACAACACAACGTATTTGAAATAATGGAAAATAACATGTGGAAGAGAAAAGTACATTTACATAAGATGCTGAATCACTAAATCAAGTTGAACCCTCAACACAATGTACGTATGAGTTCAAGTTACACGTTGCAGATGTCTGACAAGTCTCCCACCAAGTACGAGGTCTGCGCAACGATACGGAACAGAAGACCAGTAGCAGTAGTATTTGCAATTTTCCAGTACTTTAGCGGCTTATACTTGTGGCGACGTACGTCTCACAATACCAACTGAAGACATCATGCCTTCAAAGTCTCCCTCGCCTTCGCTTTTGTGTACCTTGACACTCCAGACAACTGAAAAGCGAATCTATGGGTTACCTAAAATATTTCTCTCTTTTTTCAACTTTTTTTTTACCTCTACAGGACGTACATAGTCAGGTTATGTAGTTTGTGTCACCGCGATGACAGATGTAGGAGCGCTGCCTATTTTTTACGATGTAATTCATGATTCATGTAAGCTGTGTGACTCGCCAATGATAGCGAGTCACTAGTACTCGAGTACACCTCACCATCACCTGTCAATGGCAGGGGAAAGGGGGCATACGCTACGGTAAAGGCGTACGTTAAGTATAAGGGACCAGAACTGTGCGACTGGAACAAGTCTTGTACTTTTCTACACGATGTCTACATCAACTTCATGTCAAAAATGTAGGTCACGCTGAATAGAATATAAGAGTGATGCCACAAGCCAGAGTCTTCCGTTCAGTAACCTAATACGAGTACACCCAACCACCAACCCCCACATCGCACACGGACTCGTGCGTTAAGAAAAAGCCCTCTACTAGACAGTTTACTGCAACCCGGCAGCACCCTCACTGTCCCACATCATCCTAACTAGCACTCTTCAGAACAATTATGTTCTGGTCCGGCGGTGGGACTACCGTCCTCGAAATACGGGCATTCTGGTCTAATAGGACTCCGGGACCCCCGACAACCACTGCATATACACTCATATGACCACCTCACCAAGGTGCCACTGACTGACGCCGAGAACAAATGGCCAATAATTTTAATTTTACGCTGCCTGCATGGATCTCGTCTCGATGTAACACGTTGCTGCTCATTACCTTCTATTAAAATGAATGTGAAAGAAATACTAAAGTAACCCACGTCCACTCATCACTTACAGTGGTGGAACTTAAAATGAACAACTTGAAGGTCCTAAGTTGTATCTCGGTTCAAGTAAGCTCTTCAAGCCTGAGGCAAATCCATGAGATGGTGCTGTAGGAGTTCCCCCGCCTTTCCCCGCCCACAGCAACGAACAGCTTATGTATCACACAAAAATGGAATTCATCATCAAGTTGAATTTATGGTAACAATTTTTTGTAACATTATTACTAAAACAATTGATAATTGAGTTTTAGAAACAGTAGTCACTCTACCTAAGACTAATCTGGAATAAAGAACATTCAGACTGCAAAGACACAGCAGCAGCAGACTCAGACGAAGGTTCATCAGCCAAGATAGCACGGACGTGAAGACAGGCTTCATGATGGGTGTTCTAATTGCTCTCCAATTCAATATCTTCATGGCTTAAATAAATTATGAAGAGGGAGCAACGTTAAATATCATAGAATTCAGACAGAAAAATCGTACCTGTAATAAAGTGTGTCAGCTTTGAGTGACGAACTACGTGAATAGATGAATCGAAGAAAACATTTCCTAAACCTGTCCATCACACAGTCACACTAAGTTTGTCAATCAAAATTGTAAACAGGGACTTTGAATTATTTCTAGAAACAAACAGATCACGCATTTGAGACATTGGACAGGAAATATCTACGGCGTCTTCTTAGCACAAATATATCATTGTACAAAATGCAGCATAGACTCTAACCCCTTGACCAATCCAATTTTCGCATCGCGCCACATTGTCTCTCAGTAAGCTAGCACTCCAAAGCTTAGATGGCACAAAACTTAACATGACAAAATGACAGCAGAGAATTAAGCAGAAAGGCGAGAAAAGATGCAAGCCGGAATGAGTTGGCCCGCGTGAAGACCGCCAGTCACAGAGGCGTGCCAGAGCAAGCAAGAGCCTGAGAGGGAGGCTGAGTGCTGGCAGAGATCATGTACGCACTGAGTAAGTGAAGGCCGCACAGATTTTCGGTCAGGGAAGAAGGGCACTCAAGCATTCATGCAGTTCATGAGCTGCTGGCATACACGCGAGTACTGCAGCTCGTTGCCCTCCAGCCGCTTGAGTTTGAGGGTGAGGCGCGCGCTCTGCAGGTCCTTCAAGACCTCCACGTCCACTCGAACTCCTGACGCAGCTCTCACGCTCAAGCCCTTTGCGCTGAGGCCCTCATTCGTTAAGGAAGGAGCGTTTGCCCGCACAAGTTCAGTGAGAGCGGCCACCACAGCACTGCCCTCCATGCCCAACCATTTAGGTGGCAACCGCATAACCAGTGAACCACTCTCAGTTTTATGAACGGCCGAAGGAGGGCTAGGTTCCCTCTTCTTATTGGTTCTCGTAAACTGGTGGCAACCGTGACATGAACCGAATTCCGTTAAAATATCTGTAGGCTCTTCCAACCCTGCCAAGGCTGAGGTGTCCACGTTTGAGTGGACGAGGGGCGGGAAGCTGTGCCTTAGTTCAGTGTTCGAGATGAAGACATGGTGGCGCGACCGAGCCGTATTGCAGCTGGCCAGGTCAGACTCCTGCATAGTCGGGCAGCAATCCGCCAATCCTGGCTCTGCCACTACAGCGTCTTGCCGGATGAGGTTGCGTTCATTGCGAGACGGCGGCTTGGACGACGGCTGTTGAGGGCACAGCGGCGGCACATAATTCTTATTGTCCGTCTGCGAGGACTCTAATGCTTGAAACTGCTCTGGTTGCTGTTCAGGAGCTTGGCGTTGTACTACAAGAGGCTGCAAGTCCTGCTTTTGGCGCCGTTCGAGCAACTGCTGCTGCTGCGTCTCGATACGACGTAGAGGCTGCAGCTGCATGGAAGAAAGAGGAAGCATGGGCTGCTGTGCCTGTAGTTGCTTCTTAACAGCACTGCTGGTGCCGCGTGTAATGGACGGTCTGTCGGTGTCGCACGGCAAAGGGTAGTCGTCCAAACTGAAGCCCTTAATGACCTTGCCCGTGGCGGCGTAGTGACGAGGGGATAACTGAGGAGAAGGGTACGGGTACGACGACAGCGACGACGACTTCGAGAGCCCCACAGATGAAGGGCCCGGGGAAGGACTGCGGCTTTCAGGCAATGGGGAAGAAAGGGAAGCCACAAGGTTGATGTGAGGGGAAAGTTGTTGCGTCATGGCGATGAGAGACTGCCGAAGTGACTGTTCGTTAGTCTCCATAGCGTCTTCAGGAGAAGAGCCAGAAGATGTGAGGAGGAACTGTCCGCCTGTCTCGTCGGTAACGGAAATTTGAGGATTTTTCTGGAACAGTACTTTGGCTGGTTCTTCTGTAATGCTGCCAAGAACAGGCGGAGGAGGAGGGGGAGGAGGAGAAGCCCCAGGACGAGGAGAGGAGCTGGGAGAGACAATAGGATGCGACGAGAGCTCTGGGGAGGCCCGCTGGAGCTGCAGTTGACGTAGTCCATCTGCCGCTCCCTCCACGCATCCCCCCGGGTTGTGGGGGGAACCTGAGGTGAGGGGTAAGTTATGAGAACACTAGAAAATTAATAGGAATCCCTCCATTAAATTTTTTTTTCCGTTTTCAGAATCTGAGAGAAAGATTTGTTCCCAAAATAAATACAAAATCATGAGTAACAAAAACCTGCTGATATTGATCATTCACCACTTACGACTAGACCTGGCGCCGGCTCCCAAGCCCACGGCAACGGACGCATTCTATACTCTCACTGCTCTCCTCATCCTAACTTAAGTTACCACTGATGCCACTAGTTTATCTCCATCTTACAACTTTTATGCATTACCTCCAAATATAAGCCTCGACGTCGGAATATATTTTAAAGTCTGAAACAATGGAAACACGCTGCTTTTTAAAATTGCAGGTTAGCCAACTTCACTGCAGATTGTCGTCGTATGAGATCTCAACTAGCAAATAAATATCTCATAACGAGTAGTTTTATCTTGGAGTCAGGTGGGGCAATATAGCAAAGGAACTCAGAAACACAACCCAGGCAATCGCCCTATTGAGTGACCACTCATCCTCTTGAAAGAAAGAACAGAACCCACTAGGTCGAGGGGACTGAGAACAGAACCCACTAGGTCGAGGGGACTGAGAACAGGACCCACTAGGTCGAGGGGACTGAGAACAGACTAAGTAGATTATTAGTTAGTTTAAAGCTCCCTAGCCCCATGGAATGTAACCTCAAGAGAGTAAGAAAAAGGAATCATTAAGTAAAGACTTCACAAAACGTAGAATCTAAGCTCAGGTGTGTTCCTACACAGGATTCCCAGCGCATAGAAACAGAAAGTTAAGAAAATGAGGAAGAAAACAAAGATTAACCAGCAAAGAAGGTATGCAAATTGAAAATGGGCACGAAACATAAAAGTCCCGAAGGCCTCACTAGAGTAGAAATAAGTTAGCAGTACACCCCTAGAAACGCCAGTCTTCCTAGCACAGGATAGACGACTCTAACGAATCTAACTAGGGGACTAAAAGCTATAGAACCCACTGGGAGAAAAAGACTAACAATAGAACCCACTAGGAGGAGGGGACTAACACAACCCACTAGGGGGAGGGGACTAACACAACCCACTGGGAGAAAAACACCAACAACAGAACCCACTAGGTGGAGGACACTAACAACAGAACCCTCTAGGGGGAGGGGACTAACAACAGAACCCACAAGGTGGAGAGGACTAACAACAGAACCCACTGAGTGGAGGGGACTAATTACCTGGTCTGGAAAGAGGGGAAGGAGAGGAGGAGGATGAAGGAGTGGATGGGCGACTGGCGGTAGGAGAGAGGAGTGTGGGGTGGAGACATCGTGGCTGGTGGAATTGGGGTTGGTGATGGTGGAGGTGATGCGCGTGGTGGAGCATCATGGCGTCGCTCCCATCGCTGCTCCCACTACCATAAGTGGGAGCAGCAGCTACCCCAGGGGCCGTGGGAAGCTGGACGACGAGAGACGGAGGAGTGAAGCTGACGTGCGAAGTGGCGGCTGTGGAGGCGGGGACTGGGGGAGGTGGGATAAATGAGGACGAGATCGGGGATNGAAAGAAGGCTGGGTGGGGAGTGAGAGGGGGTGCGGAGGAGGGTGGGCAGAGGAGGCGAGGTGCTCGACAGACTCGAGTTGGGAGAATGGTGACGTAGTCGAGGCTGCTTCTGCTCCGGTACAGCTCTGCTGCTGTGTTTCTGAAAGATATTACAGCTTTTTCAGCATAAACTAATTCTACATTGCTTGTAAGCTTGCACACGAAACATGCATAGCAAAAATATCACAATTACGGACAAACGATTTTTCAAAAGGGTTTAAAGCTGAGCACTCTTCAAGATTTTTACCACGATGGCAGGTGTAAGCTCTGCTGTTATCACATTGGCCTCGGCTGCGGAAGAGCTGAGGAGCTTTTCCCTTTTTCAATGATTTACTCCAGCCTTACAAATCAATGCCAAGCGTTCTCAAGCAAAAAGCACTTACCAAAATATGAACTTCTACTCTGCCCAGGAACACGAATCAGTAATAAGGCCTATTCCTTCAGTAGTAATAATGTTAGCAATAATAAATGAGCAATAAGACCCATTCCTTCGATAGTTTTACTTTTAGCAACAATAAATGGGCAGCAAGTCCCATTCCTTCGGTTGTTTTACATTTATGGAATCAAGTGATGTCTAAAGATCGTACTCTCTTCTCCAAAACAATCCTACGGGTCATACAAAAAATTCTACAAATTAAAACCAGATCTTCCTAAAGGCCATTCATTCTTGTCTAGGAACAATAGAATATTTTCTAAGAAATAGTATGGAGTAAATTTTGAGCCGTGTGATAGGAGGCTCCGTGGTAACTTTGATAGCGTTTCACAGCCCAAAGTAATTTTTGCCTTAAAAAACTGCGGAAGGAATGGGTTTTAATTCAAGATGAAGAGCTACGCATTGCATGCGATGCATTTTTTACCTTCAATTGATATTGAAATTCTCAACAGAGAGTCACACTGAACGTATTACATTTATTTCTTTGCAACCATCGTACAGGAAATGTGCTTCACCGTTTGTTTAAAAATCAAATTTTTCAAAGAGTAACTAATAGTAATGGTGAATTGAAAAATGTTCACGCCTCGAGTTTCTGCACACAAATGAAAATATTTGTCTCGCCTTACGGCCCAAATTTTATTTTTGTGACGTAGCTGTTACGTTGCAACGTCATAAGCGCGAAGTACCGTGCACCTCCCAAATTCGAGCCGAGCTAAGAAAAACATAGTTTGACTCAAAAAATTTCTGTTCATAAAGTCTAGGGAAACATGTAAGTGCGTGCGCTCTGGCTGGCTACGGCTGGCTGAGGCACCACCCCTTGGCCTCGAGCGTTTGTTCAGCCAGCCGGAAAGCTTTAACTCATTTTAAAAGTTCTATACAATTTAAAGGACAACCCAAGGATTACTTATTGACGGACGAGGAGGAAAGTGCACCACGGCGGCTGTATCATAAAATTATTTACCTGTAGTACAAATTGCCGAAATTTTTTAATAAACGAGCAATATTTATATACTATGGATATTTTGGAATATTTCAAGGCAGTTGTGAGGTGCATTGTAACTGGCGGCCGGAGGACGCTTAGAAAACTTCAATCAAACGATCTGCGATCTCTAGAAAACGTTCTCTTCCTAGGAAAGACTTGATAAATGTAATGCCGTCTATAGATCGGATGTGGATGACCGCCGGATGAATGTCCTGTCGGTTGTGGTTTGGATTAATGGAAGCTCCAGCGGGTGACGTGCAAGAACCCGGTGGGCTGCTGGTAGACGGGGTGGCCGAGTTAGTGGGTGAGAGGCGATTAAAATCACTGCACCTCAAAAAGTTGCTAACCTGACCACTATTTCTTTTAGGAACACCCAAGAGGGGGTGGGAATAGACGCGGGACCATGTCGACTCGCTGGTCGATATGGTATTGGTAGCTATAACTCGTGGGTAGAAATAGGAGCAAACGAAGGTTGGGAGTTGAGCGTAGAAAGGGGTCGCGAAGAGGTCGACTTGTGATGTAAACGTGCAATCCCCTAACACAAGGCCCTGTCGGGAGTGCAGGAACCATTCCCGAAGGGAAGGGGAGACCAAAGACCCGAGGGCGTCTGTCGTCACATTGGTGTCCTACTAATTGAGGACTAGGGATAAGGAACGTTCTAGACGTAGAGGATCTGCACTATCCCTCCCGATATATATGCTGCAGCATGAGGCTTCGGGAATAACGGTTTCTGCACAGCAGGAAGAATGTGTTGAGGTCGTCCACAAATATGCGTGATGCTGTATGATGAGTCAGAGAGGAATACAGGGCGAACAGTATCGCCAAGGTACCTTTGGCGGAAATATGTCGAGTGCTTGATGTGGGACCTAACTCCGGAAACCCACTGGTTGAGACTGTTGTAGGTGCCACACACGAGATCCGAGGCGCCGGTCCTCATTGAGATAAAGGGCTCGGGTGACCGGATTGGGACTCCCATTTTCGAGTGCTCTTGGACGGACTACCATTTCTTCACAGCTGGCCACAAAGAGGGCAACGTGATGTGTTTGTCCCTTTGTCTCTCGTCTAGAGAGGTAAGGAAAAAGACTATCTCTCGGAAATGGCACTTATACTTTACGGAGAGCTATTAGGCAAACACAGCAAGCCCACGATACTTTTTAGCACTCGCACCGTGATATCTAAAGGTAGTTAAAGAATCTGTCAACGGATATTGCGTCGAACTAGAGGGCCCGGACGAACCTCTAACAGGTTCGAGTCCCATTGGAATCCGAGTCACTCGCTCTGGTGGGAGAGTTTCAAGCAACTATTCAGGCGGTTGAGTAGAAACCCGCTCCGTAGAAAGATGCCCAGGAGCAAGTTGGGAGATCTTCGGAGAAAGACTGGGAGATAATCTCAGTTGATCAAGTTGTCCGAGTATGCTAGGACCTTGACTCCTTCGGACTTGGCCTGATTGAAGGGATGGGGGCGGAGGCGATCAGCGAAAAATGGCTGGGGCGGGAGAAAACCCAAAGGGAAAACCCGTAAGCGGTATAATTTGCCGTTCGCTCGAGACTCAGTGGGTGATCTGGCTAATTCGTGGAGGGAAATATGCAATGATACATCTTGTGAGTCTAGTTTGACCATCCAAGCTTCGTGTGAAAGCTCGCAGCCGAGGTCCGTGTAGTTCGAGAATGAGATCGGGTGAACCCGTACATAGGTGTTGAAGAATGCGAGGTCGATGACCATTCACAGTTGGCCTTCGTTCTTGGGCACGATAAATACCCGGGAGAGGCATTTGACTCGGTGCGGAAGGACATGTTCAGTGACTTTCATGAGAAAGCTGTCCATGACTCCTTGTGAGACCTCTCTGATGTTTGGAACTGCAGGGAACCAAAACCCAGAAACAGCATAAGACGACCTTTGATCGGAGCGTCAATACATTTCGGATGGGCCTGCAGGGCGGCTATGAGGTGCCCACTCCGAGCAAGACTGTGTTCGGCAGAGAAGCGGGCGTAAGAGCCTGTGTTAGAGGAATGCAATTTACAGTCCTTCAGTTAGTTCATTAGCTCCTTATCACTAACCGAATCATCTTTCGAAGTAATTATATCTTCATACCGCTGAGCCACGACTCTATCTAAGACTAAAACAATTCGCTGAACTATCAAATAGATGCCGTTCGAGATGAAATTCTCGAGTAAGTGTAAGTTTCTGAAAGCTGAACGTACTGTCAAAGTTTAACAAACCATTGAATCCCGACTTCAATAGAACTAAAAATCTTCTAGCGTCTTAATTATGGTGGTATACGATGGCCGGACGTGTCTGTCCTATTCGAGAGAGCATCCGAGTTGGAGCAGATAAAGCACAGAACCAGAAGCGCAAGATTCTCGAGGCCAAGGACCTGGTTGTCTTCTCCGCTGTCCCTACAAATTACTTGCGTAAATTAACCTCTCGCCTGGATAAAGCCCTGCAATTCCTCGAGGAAGGTGACCGGGACCATAAAATTAGGATCCAGCGGAATTCGAAGCAATACCTCCTTTCCATCCGGAGTGGTGGTCTTAAGCGCTGGCTCCATCTCAAGCTGTTCGAGTGAGGCGCAATCCATTAAGGATCTCGCGCTTAAGGGTTCCCATGTCACTCCGTGGGAGGCTAGGTCAGATAACAGGCGTGTGAAAACTCAGAAGGCATCAGCCAAAAAATTGGGCGAACATAAAGCATGTAATTGACTACAGCAGGAGGACTAAGCAGCGAGATTTAGTACTCTGGAGCATTTCTGGCATAAAGGAATCCTGTGAAGGTTTAGCCAAGATGGACGTGAGCGAATGAGGGGTGGGGGACTTCTAAGTTACCCGAAGCCAGTACGAACTCCAGACGGCTAAAATCGGGTAGATCCATGCATAAAAAGAAGGCTCTTTGAGAGGAGGGGCCAAGATCGGTGTTTTGACCGACACAACCGCGTGAATGGCCTTCCCAAATCCGGAGTCGGTGACGGCAACTCCCCTCCGTGAAGAATGGGCTCGGTTCTACATTTCACTCTCGCTGCAAAGAGGCGACCCATAATTCTAGGTACATCTGAAGTGACCATTTAGACTTGGCTGCTGCGAAATAGTATTGTATACCTAGTCCACGTATACAATACTATTTCATACAGTACAATATACAATTTTATACTACAATATCAACAGTATGAACAAGAAGAATATGAATAATTTTATGTACTAGATGGTAAATAGGGTTTGCCTTGGGAAAGGCAACATGCATCATGAAGTAGGAGGCATCATGATGGAAAAGTGACGACAACGTAAAATAAATTAGAGTAAGGTCATGTAAGACTAGGCTCTTCCAAACAAGACTAGGGCAGGTAAGATCATCTCCAACCTCTCCTAGAGAGAAGAAATGATTGTCCATCAGGCGTAACTAACCGGTCGAAGGCAGTACCTACACTCGTTTCGTCAGCCCTAACTCTTCGGAAAATACGAGAACAATAACTAAACGCCACCCTGAAATCTGCGAGCAGGAACGAGAAGACCAAGTATGACCACAACAAGAGGTTTAGGTCTCGAATAACATCGCATGGAGCAACTATGCCACGCACGCTGTAATCTATGAGAGTCAGAGCACCAGTCCTGGTTCAGAGCGCTGAACCATAAACGCCATAATACACTGGCAGAACACTTCGAAAAGTAATCCGTACACAGCTAACATAGAATGAGATAGAACACTGAGACGTCGGGGAGCTGCGCAGGGAGACGTCTTCATGGTACGGCTCATTGAAGAGAAGTGGAAGCTCTCCGGCTGGCTAAACTGACGCTAGGGGTGCCAAGGGGCGGGGCCTCAGTAAGCCGCAGCGAACCGGAGACTGATACACCGTTGTGCACTTCCACGAGTTTCATTAGGCAATGTGTAACTATTTTTTGTTAGTTCAGAGCGATTTTGGAAGATGTACGGCATTCCGCACTTATCGCAATACAGCGTACGCAAAATGCGTACTTGTACCTTTTACGACAGCTAAACATAAATTCTAGTGGAAAATTTATGAAAATCTTATATCTTTTCTATTATCTACAGAATATTGTTGTATTTCCAATTTTGCCGAACTAGAAATCGTCGAATGAAAATATCACGAATTGAGAACAACATGAAATGGCCAATGAGGAGGAGGGGAGGTCCTCAGGTTGCTATTTCAGGCTACTCAGAGGCGTTCCCTTGTCCCCACCCAGGCTCACAAGCCCTAGTGAACTCTCCTACAAGCTGGGTGTGGGAAAATGGCGCCTTAAAAAATCAAATTAAATTAAAAATTTCAAAAATTTCAGAATGTTATAAAGTTGAGAAAATGTATATTTCAAAAAGGCGAACATAATATTGTTAATTCAAAACTTTGAATGATCCTGGAGCAGTCATGCGCGACGCCTCCCAAGCGTAAAGGAACGCATTAAGGAACGCATTAAGGATACCCTACAGTGACACCTCAGCTCACACAAATCCACACCTCCACCCTCATAAAGAAACAAGGCAAGAAATTACTCAACTCAGATGCACTTGGAGAAAAGCAACACAGGGAAGTGTTGAACACAATGAAATCCATTTGGAACATACTAGGAACACACGAATTAGTTTTTCAACCAGTGTCTCACGCTTCAGGAGAACAAAAAGCAGAACATTTAACTCCAGCAGCTAAGCAACACGAAGCTTCAAGCAAAATTAGTACCCGATGTATTTTTCATGCAAAAGTTCACACATGAAATGTCGACACAGAAAGAAAAATGAGAATGTGTAGCATTGCACACCGACAGGAAGCACATCCTCTCCAGTAGGAGGGGCCGCCACAAGCAACATGGGACGAGTAGAGCTACTGCAGTGGGGGCGCGGTGTGCTGCGGCCGGTAGGGAGGGGGGGAGCAGGAGGATGTTAGGGCGATGATTTAGAGCATGGAGTTATTATGTGGGGCTGAAAAAGCAAACAAAATTTTGGACGAGCACATGCGCCCAGGGTCCCAGCAGCTGACCAATACCGACTGCCCAGCAGTTACCCTGCTCCAGCACACACTGAGAGCAAACGCCGGCTCACCGGCCTACAGTCCCCCAACAATGAGTGTGAGTAGTAGTAGTGAAAGCAGCGCTTCAGCAACT
>VOMN01023601.1:0-17195 GCA_014899125.1 Orchestia grillus | reverse complement strand
TTCGGGCCCACATGTAGTATATATCCTGATTCCGGTTCTTCGTCACTCCTCATTTGATTGTAAGCCTGAATCTGATGTAAATTACTTGCGGTAAATAAATATTTCTAAATGTTTCTAATTGAAGGCTGTTGGATGACTCCCCTGACGGTCGATATTTGTGAATGATAGAGAAATTATTCGACATTTGTTCGCTCACCACTCAATTTGACGCAGGTTCAGAATTCGTTCATTTGCAACGACACAGTTGTTGGCTTCCAGGTACAACCGTGCCTGTATCACGTGATCTATTTGTTGGCAAACGCTTCACCCTGGCGCATTGACAACTATCGAAATATAGAATATAATTAATAGAAGCAGAACAGTTCAGAAAAGGGTGTATTCCATCAATGTTTTATTACGTATTGAGATAAATGGAGGTTGACAAAATAAACATAGCTGCTACAGTGCAAGTACAAACATACCCCGTATAAAGCGTTAGATCTGTTTCTGCAAACCCCCCTCAACAATCTTTCCCCTCTTTTATAGCGGTATCAATAGGAGCAAACAACAAAAAACACGTCAACAGGAGCAAACATCAAAAAGCACGGCATATATTTAGCTCATAAGCGGCAAATAGAGCGAGTTATAAAATACAAAACTTAGGGCGGCGGCTTGCTGGGAGCGATCTAGCGCTTTATGCAAAATAAGGCAGTAACGTTGGAGGAGCTTTGAGCAGCAAAGAAAGGAAAACTAAACCTCGGGCCCGAAGTGAAGAGGATTATGCACAGAGGGTTGGGTCCGTGATGAGGCCTGCGATAGGAAGCGGGGGCGGACCACAGAAGCTCGCAGCTTGAGCAGGGCACAACCGCGAGAGAGAAGACCTACTTGCAATAAGGGGGAGCTACGAGCGATGGTCAGGACAACTGCACACGCACTCACACACACACACACGTCAAGAGTAGAGGCTACGTAGAACATCGCCTAATGGTGGCTTTCGGTGCAGGAGGGTTGCAATTTAATATTGTGGGTTTTAACAGCTCGGCGTTCGTACATAGTCAAAGAAATCAAAACGGAACCTCGTGACAAATTTCTAGCCGTTATAAATGTAGGAATGCGATGACTGGAAATGAGTTTGCATTTTCAGCTCGCTTAGTTCCTTCGCGTTGGAATTTATTTCCCGTTGTATGGTGTTTAGGCGTTTGAATGAAATGGAAGAGATATGAATGGGTAAACTGCAGCAGGTGCCTCAAGTGTCACATTCCTCATGTACGTACTAGATGATGAAAAGTGAATGTGAGCCCGTTAAGACATAAATAGCCTTGAAAATACCAATACTCAAAAATCTTTGCCACTCGGCATTAACGGGGCAATGGGGCCACCAGTTCCAGTGGCCTTATGCAGGGTGTTTACTAAAGAGGTAGCCTCTCGTAGCTAAGATACGAAATAGGTAGCCTCGTCGCTAAGATAATTAGTATTATGGCTTCCAGGGACGACTTTTCAACTAGACAACCCGCATGAATGAAACTCGTCATGCGTGATCCAACTTCCAGCGAGCAAGTCGAGTTCAGAACAAATCTAACAATCTCAACGACGGATTTCGAGTTCATTGCGAGAAAAACATGGAATTTTTCCGAGCAGCAGCATTTCGATCACGTGACCTGATTCGTGTGCATTGACATGCACTTTACTCCATAGTGGAGTACAGTTCATAATGGGAGACATTTGTAGATATGGATTGAGATACATACTTGTTACATTTAAAGTCATTTTACATGTAGTATAATTTGAGCGTGATTTTCATGCAGGATATCCCAGTCCGCGGCATGCCAGGCGAGTTAATACATGTATATACCATGTTCCTTGTACAAAATTCTATGTACCATACCCTATATCCCATGTTCTATACACCATATTTCGTGTACAAAGGCCACATATCATGTACCGTATTCCATTTACCATATACCAAATGCCATATTTACATGTTGACGTATTTGGGGGTGACCGATCTCCATATCGACATGTTGGTACATTCATCGGCGATAATACGACATGTTGGTACATTCANCCGCACACCACAGCGCTCCAGCTCGCTGGCTACTGAATGGCTAAGGATTAAAACTCTGCTTCTGCGACTGCTCCTGCGACCGACGTCTCCTTGCGCGCAATGACACCCCTGACGCACTTGGGTGTTCAAAAAAACTGAAAGAAAATAAAGGACGTGCATTCTTAATTCCGATTCGAACAAATAGGAATACGTGCTGTAAATTTTTCCATTATAAATGGAAAATTTTTGTTCGTTCGTTATTCTGCAGCGTTGTTAACGAACACACGTGAGTCAGATCATTTCCTGTACATATATAGCGGCCGTCCCTGAATACTAGGGCTACCTGCTAGAAAAACGTCTGCACAAAGGCATTCTGGCGTTTGTTTGCACTGTACATGTCACCACGGGAACCGCAGGAGCAAAGGCTGTGTAGTGCCTGTAAAAACATTCATTCCGCTACGTTCATTCCTCCACGGGCGATGATCCTCATTAGAATAGCTGGTCAGTTCTTCTCGAAACACTGGCTGAGGAAAAGGACCACCAGCTTATGAGCTAGCGACACTTGTATCATAGCTACCGTTCTGGTTACGTCGTCTAGACTTCAAAGGATCGGAAAATCGCCAGCAAATTGTGTAAGGATTATAGAATTACAGAGTATTTTATCGAATAATGCAGGCCATGGATTGATGAAATCCAGCAGTTTCAAGCACATGTGAAGTAATTCGCAACCAACGCATGCTGTAGGAGACACTGTAGGAGACAATGCACGGCTCCTGTTGCTGCTTCAAAATAATTGTGATTACTGAGCATTACTTCAATTAAAAACTTGCATTCGATCGTCAAAGAAATCACAAAAACAAAGCCTAAGCCTACTAATGAAACTTGTTTTAGCCACAAGAATATCGACCGGGAACATAGGCTTAAAATCGCCGAATTACCGGAAAATAGAACAACATTTCTAGATTGCAAAAGTTGGCCCAGGGCAGCAAAATAAGAGAATTTGTTCAATCTTGAAGTGCACTCGAGAGAGAAAAATCTCTGAAATGTTCTAATTTGCATGAGAAAACAACTTAATTCTAATAAGGCTTTCAAGACAAGGAGTAGTTACCTTCTCGAGAGGACTGAATTAATGAGGAGTAGGAAACGTTTTGACTAAGATTTGAAATACCAGGTACATTAAATAATGCCTTTGAAGAACTGTCATTTTGTTAAACTCAATCCATTTCACACCGACTCCACCACACACTATTCGGGGACCCGAGAAGCTCCCGTTGTACATACACGCACCACGACGGTAATTGGGAGACTGGAGACTGCAGTGGGTTAGACGCTGACCAATGACAGGAGGGCGACTGCTCTCGGTCGGGACTCGGGTTCAGTATTTAGCCTGTTAGCGAGCGTTCCCGTCTCCAGCTGCACCTTTCCGTTCTTGATCTTCGTAGAAATGCATATGATCACGGAAGCAAGATGTTGGTTCGTCGTCGCTGGTGAGGGCTGAGGAATTGATCGCCATGCTCTACTTTTCGCGGATGACTTTAGCAAAATGAATTGGCTAAGCTAGAAATTTTGATAAATCAAGAGCAAATCATGAACAATTAATTCTGTTTGATTAACTTGTATATTTACGAAAAACATATACAATGTTTCTTAATGCACTTCAATTTCTACAATAAATGAAGTTCTCAAGATCGCATAAAATCTGAACACAGGTTTGGCAACACTGCCTTTGGCCTTGATCGAGTTGTAGAGTTCAGTAGACAAGAACACTTTTAGTAAAATAATTTGCTGTGGAACCTTATCAAGTTGAAACCTATCTTTCTTCGTCGCCCAAGATTTCTTAAGGCACATCTGTGTTTTCTTTGAGATATCTTCGCTCAGAGCATATAACAGGCCTGACGTATATTGCTAGGTTTGGAAAATTCACTGAATTTCTCCTAATTAGAGGCGTCGGAATGTAATTAAATAATTAAACAAGTTCGAATTAAAGATACTGTTAGAAAATTCCAGCACCCTCCATCACGAGTAGCAAATGTTAGTGACCAATCAGAAATCTGGCACAATTTGAGACCTCTGTGAACTCCTGATGTAGGGCCTTATTCTGTGAATTATTGTTTCTACCAACAGTCTCACAGAAATTTTAGTTAACTAGAGTTTTCGTTCATTAAAGACATAAATTACGCCTTTTTGCTGAGTAAATTAAAGCCCTGGAGACTTATCCAGTCCTTGAAATCTATCGTTATATAAAATTTATGGTTGGATTTTGAAGTTTCAGGAGCGCAAATATTTATGGATGAATGATCATCGAATAACTGCTGTTTCCTATTCTGCTATGATAAATACGTTGAATGAAATTCGCGTTACATATTTTTCATTGCCAAAATGCCAAAGGAACTGATGTTGCCATGGTAGAATGATTAGGGGAAGAAAATTTTGACAATCTCAAGAAATAAAATTCCATGAAAAATTGCGAAGTTTTTTACTGTTCTTGCCGAGAAGTTTATATATGTTTAAGCGAGCGCTTTTGCTTGTGTAACTCTATTTTGCAATTTCATTCCAGTCTCGAGGCCAAAAAGGAAACAGAATAGTGCCAATGGCGAACGTGATTCAGAACCCCTGAATAATCTGAAGAATCCCGCAGTTCGTTTGGCATGGCTTCTTGAAACAAACATTTCTCAGAGCATTAACGTGTTTCATTTCTAAATCAAGGGGTCCCGAACGACGGGTTTCGATCCCTTGAAGAGTTGAAAGCCTTGATAGAAATGGCTGGGCATGATATCAATCTCAACTCATGAATTCCGTAAATCATTCTCTTATATATTTTGTCTTATGTTTCACGGGAAATAATTGCAGGATTCATGAGTAAATATTTCATTGGATGTATTTTTCCTTTTCGCTCACGAAAAATAAAATGAACAGATAATTGAAAACATCAAAGAATTTTTTCATTTACTTATCCAAGCTTTCGCACACTTAGGCAGCATGTGTTTTCAAAGGAACAGAACGACGAAAATTTCGGACGGATCACCCGTGCACCCGTATATATCCTGCCACGGATATACACTTGCGAATAATTCAAGTTCTGCGATGGAACTCTCTGCCCTGTAAGATGAAACTCTCATTTCCCTTAACAAAACAAGCCTTGCGTTCAAACAATTTATTACATAGACGCTACCCCGGTCAAAAATTCCCCATGCAGATTTCTTAACACTAAATGAATGGGCATTCTAAATTATAGCGACTTGTGGGCCCGAATAAGTTCCATGACTTCCAGAGCATCACAATGAGCTTGACGTTGCGGGGAGACCGTCCTTATTGTTAGGGCTGAAGCTCCAGTTCACAGCTCTTGTTGCCGAGAGAGATCATTGGCCGCACTGGCCCGTGCTTTGAATGTATCTTAGTGAGTCCAGCACCATATTTGGCTCTGTGGATGCCCTTTACGGGCGTTTGAGCTCGTAGAAACTGGACCTCCTTAGCATACTTATTCGGGTCCAATTTGTGAAGAGCAGATAGGCACCCAAAGACCACGAGCTACGGTTGTCTGTTGAAAAATTAAAAAGTGGCCTTTAGAAATGTGTTCGTGGTATGGTTAAAGACACGCTTGAGACAAAATTTATGCCAGGCAGTACGTAACTTCACAATGGATTGAATTATTTGAACATCGGCTGCGGTAATCAGGCTTTCATTTTTACAACCGAGTCTTGTGACGCAAGGTCATAGGGATGTCAGAGAGGGCAAATCTTCAATCATCCAAACATGGGGGAGTGTG
Source organism: Orchestia grillus (assembly GCA_014899125.1). Classification (NCBI taxonomy): domain Eukaryota; kingdom Metazoa; phylum Arthropoda; class Malacostraca; order Amphipoda; family Talitridae; genus Orchestia; species Orchestia grillus. The sequence goes on along the minus strand of VOMN01023601.1, from coordinate 11,406 downwards.
GGAGAAGGAGCCAATTGAAGGATGTAGGGTGTACAGGACAGTAAGGGGGGGGATGTGGACGAGGAGTGTTGACATGGACCTGTACTGAAGCGAGTTTATATGGATGAAGGGCTCCGTGGCGCAAGTGGTGCGTCCTTTCCCCCGTTCATGAAATTGTGGGCTCAATCCCAGATGGAGTATGTTCCTTGAGAAGGGAGATTAAGCGCTGCATTCACAAAAGGTAACACACCAGTGTAACCCGGGAGGAATGCTCCAACTTCTTCCAAGGAATCCAAAGCAAGTATCAAGAAAGATCGAGTATCAGGCGAGGAAAATATTTTCGAACCAGAGCTTTTCATGACTTGTTAAGACCTCAAAATTATTTTTGGGCACATACATTTCGTCATTTTAAATTTAGATACTTTCTTTCCAGGTTCAAGTTTAATTGAGTTGTTTTAACTACAGAGAGAAGGTTGAAGATAACTCCAAAACTTGTCCAAATGTTCAGAGGCGACACGCAGCTGGGTGAGGTCGTCTGCAGTCAGGAATAATTGTTCACTGTCGAGAAAAAACTTGGCCTCAGCCTTCAGGAGTGCCCGCGCGCTTGCAAGGAGTTCCACAAGCATTGACGAATCTGCGAAAGACCTTACCGGACCAAGGCACCCAGAAAGTCGTGTTTGTGGTACAGTTTCTGAGACTTTGAAGAATTTTCTCATTTTTGTTGACACAGAGAACTTTACAAAGACCACTTATCGATAATATTGTTAGGCTACAGCCGAACATCGCTTCAAAAGCAGCATGTACTGAGTAAACCTTCGTTATGGGCTTAGGATGTTTTGTGGATGATTCATGTTTTCGACGTTCATTTTCATTATTTCATTGATAATAAAATGACAGAAATAAGAGTTATTTCATACCTACTATTTAACAAAGAGGAGACATGAAGGCACTTTCCAGTATTTTATCGATAAATTGATAGTTGGGCTGTTAATAAGGAACTTTACCTTGATGAGGTCTTTAACGTTTTTCTGCTTTAACGTACACAAGAATATAAGTCGATGGAAAGTTTCTACAGTATACTTTTAAAACAAGAAAATCGTCTAATAACACACTTTGCTAGACATGCCAGTCAGCATTCCGTAGTCATAACAATCTGACTTTTAAGTTACGTGATAGAGAGATATCAACCTCAAATATATTTATTCACACAATTGTAGGATTTACATGGTACACAGTGAATCGCACACCATGTAAAAACACTATCGAGATACAAGGCTGTCGTGGTGAGAGAGCTATGATAAAATTCACTTAAAGTAAAACATCTTCAATTACCCTGGCTTGAATCCTCTAAAGGAGCAACCAAACATAAACAAACGTGCAGCCAAGTCAGCATTTTTTGCGTCTTGAACTTTGCAGACTCCAAACACTCAAAATGCTATCTTAGAATCAATCAAACTTGCACCAATCGAACGAATTTTTATTAATGATCAAATTGATCTATCAAGTTTGATGCATTTTGCGTACACAATTTTTGTCCACATGTATTGTGTATGCAGCCCACCATGACAAACTGTATTGTGCAGAAACGCGCGGAGCGAATAAATATTTAGAGCTTAGAAAACAGAGGACTTTTTATAGCTGTGTAATTTTTTTACCCAGGAAGCGTGAACGTTTTTTTACATTAGAAGGACGATCCTAGTCAAGGGTAACATCTAAAACTAGTTATTAATATGCAATAAAGTTTAAAATATGTCCAACTGTTTTGATCTATTCTTGATTCAAATTAACACATGTTTCATTTTTAGGATTTTTACTCTTCTTAATATATTGAAAATGTTCTGAATCTCCCATTTACTTAATTAAAAAATTTTCTAGGTCCATTGTATAAAAAAAAACTGGACTTCCCCAAAGCTACGCACGCGCTGTCCAGCGTCTGTTGCAGTCACTTTCCAGGCACTCTGGATTCAATGTTTGTAGATTGTGGTGGTCCGGTAGGTAGCGCCACAGCGGTCGGTTTGTAGTGTATTGTTTGTGCTGTTCAAGGTTTCTCGTCCACTGAAGTTGATTCCTTAGGATTATGCATTGTCCAGTTACTTGGCCGGCAGCACTAGTGCTACGTTTGATGTCTGAACTGATAGTAATTTTTATTTAATTGTATCAACAGTGAAATTGAAGCCTAGGATTTAATTTTAGTAAAGTTACATAACATGCTAAATTATAAAATTTTGATCCTTTGTTGCTATTGTAATTGAATTAAAAATTGTTAATTGTTGAAGGATTCTTATGATTAAAGTGTTTTAAGATTGTGGCCTCTATGTAGAAATTAATATTAGCATAATGATTATATAACTTATACTGTTATATAATAATAATGATGAAAAATTTTGAATTGCTCAATGTACTTTTGTATATCTGAAGCTCTTTTGATGGAAGAAACTTCAGCTATCAAATTATAATCTAGAAATGTATTTGACTAGTTATTTAGAGTACCTAAAAAATCTAAAAATTCACTGGCACTAGTGAAGGTTGAGTTGGATATTGTTTGTAATGTAGTTACATCAGTTAATATTTACTTTACTGCTGCCAACTGCAGTTACTGCACAGAGCATCCTATTCATTGTACAGCCTTCATTTTAGTGTCATTGGAATGAATGGATAAAATTTTTTTCTAAGGTGGCAGAATCCTTTTTTCAAGAAGTATAAGATAAGATAAAATGATTAACACTTTGACTTCAATCATCTACACAGGTAAAATTACATGCCAACAAATACCTCTACTGTGAATTCAAAAATGAAGGATTTTGGTTTCACAAATTTGGTTACTCTATTAATTTTCTTTCTAATCAGAACTAGCTTATATGACAAAAACAAAAAAATGTGTATATATACATGATGGTGCTTTGGTTACATTAGGTTAGGTTACATGATTGCGAATATCATATATGACCCACAATGTAGGTAAAGTGTTGAAAATTAGTGTAAATCTTTTTTAGGTCCTTTTATGATGTACAGCCTGTCTCCTACTTCTATGCTTCATCAGGGTCATGCTAGAGTTACATTAGGCATGGCTGGTTAGGGTTAAGTTAAGGTTACATTACAGTAGAAAAGGTTTGTTTTGTGCATTTGAAACATCACAGTGCAATAAAACCGTACGGAAATGTGACCCAAATTTCTGAATACTTTATAAAATTTTGTTAAATTAGAACAGGAATGGTTTAATATCTTTCAGTATAAGTTTTTCAATGCTTTGAAACTTTTTGATAATAGGTTTCTGCTCCTAAAAAAGTAATTACTGTCCAACTGTACCAAAATGAATGCTATCATCAATGTGTGGGCTCAGGCAGCCTAAATTTTATGTAGGTAATTTGAAATTTTCTGGCATATAAGTCAAGCTGAAACCCATGCTTATTTCATAGTGCAGTATAGGAACAAACTCGCAATGTTGTTGGTTGGTACCTTTTTTTGACTTGGCAGCATTTGTACATCAGTACAGTTTAGCCATGAAATGAATTTGTTACAGAATATTTGAAATTTGTATTACATATTATTATTGTTACTGTGATTATAATCCTATGAAAGCTCAGCAGTAGTTATTTTATGGTGCTGATGATTTTATTTTATAAATAACTTTTAGTGAGGTGGCTGTGGTTTTAATATCATAGATTACTATGTAGAATATCTAAGAGTGAACAATTTGAAAATTCTAGAACTGAACTGAACATTATTTGATTAGGCTTGGTCCAGGTTAAAAATCATTTTCCCTATCTGTTGTGTGCAAGGACAAAGTTACCCAAAAGCAGATGCACTTCAGAAGGCCTTCTTATCTTGTTTGTGTGCCTTATCTGTGGGCATATTGTCTTATCATGCTGGAGTAATACTCATAATAACTGGCCATGTGTGCTTTTTTGTTGAAATACCCACACAGATATTTCTCTAGGTTTAGGTAGTAGTTTTATGTATGGAATAGGTGTATTATTTTCATAATTTTTTTCTGGGGAGAATTTAAAATGGTTGAATATATATGGCTTAGTAAAGTTTAATTTCTGTTGAAGGATTAATTAGATTTGATAAATTAAGAGCTAAGTTCCTTGAGAAAGATACTTCTTAGGGCTTCAAAAAGTGTGATGTCAATATTTTCTTAAACTGCTGCAAATAAAACAAACTCAGAGGATACCTATTTCATTACAGAACTCATTTTATGGTATGCATGCATAGTGTAAAAAATAAAGTTATGTGATCAACTAATTGCCTCATGCAACTTTTCAAGTATGCTTAGATTAACTTGCATCTTCAATGCCCTATTATAGTTTATTTTCTCTGATAGGGAAATTTAGAGCTGTACCTTCTTCTTGGGTAATAATAAAACCATTAGTAAACCTGTTACTATGCATTTGCAGCAATTGTGATTCATTGAGCATTGAATTACAACTGTGTTGAAATCATTGATTTTGTAGTTAATCTTGATAATCTACCAGGTAAAATAGACCAGAATTGGAAGAGGACAAAAAATTCTTCATGTTGCTTTTTTTTTTGAACAAATTATGTGTCTGAATAAGTCTGAAGTATCTGGATACTAATCTAAATGAGTATATACTGGAACTATTTGATTAAATGCAGGTATAGTAGGTACCTATATTGCTTCAACTCTGTTCTTATATTTAAAAAATGAGAGTATTCTCCATTACTTCATGATATATTGTTTATTTAGCATATGTATTAATTTGTTCATTGTGTTTTTATCTTTTTTAAGAATTTCTATCTTATCTGCTTTTAATTCGAGCAAACACTAACTTTAAATTTAGTTTCAATGGCATTATCATTATTCATTCAAAATAATAAACTGAGCTGATCTGCTATTTATCCATTTGTTGATGAGTGAAAAATAATGTCAAGGTAGTTTTAATTTGAAATAATGGCAAGCAATTATTACATTTTTTAAATGTCCATACCTTTCAGTTGCAAACATTAAGTGGTGATTTTTCATGTGGCCATTCATTTCTAATGTCTCTTATGAATAGAAGTGTCTTGTAGCCTAGCAGCCTTTATGATTTATCTCATTTTTTCAGGTGTGATAAGACTGCACTCAAGAATCCCAGAGATAAGGAGCCTATGGTTTTCTCCAGAGCTTCAAGTGAGGGCTTCATTACCTGCCCTAATCTCTCGGCTGTCCGCTGTGCTAGTGCGAGCCGACAGGTGCTGACCTCTCCTGAGCAGTACCTCCTCTTTTCCTATTCCCTGTAGTCCCTCCATTCAGTATGGTGAGTGTTGCCCTCTTATTGTAAGTAATTCTATTTTGTACTTCTTTGCTTGATACTACTCACTATTTGTGCAGGTGTGCTTTAGTATGTGGTATTTGTTTGTGAAGTATTTTGTTACAGTTCTATATTTCATTGTTTGATTGGGTACTTAGTTTATTTGTTCATTTTTGGCTCTATTTTAGTCATTTTATGTAGGTATTTATCTATTAAAAATCTTAATGTTTTATACCTAATTCTTAAGGTGCTCAAAAATGATACAAAAATGATGAATTCAGTGAAAATTTTTGATGTGTAGCTCAGTTCTGTAAGTATATTCCTAAACTCTTCAGTATGGTCAAATTTTTGTTGGTGATAAGGCTCCATTTAGCTTTGTATGAAAAGCTAGCCGTATCATTATGGAAGTGAATATTTGAATTCTTATAGCCAGTAAAGGGTTAAATTGAAATTTCTAATATTTTCCAATACAAACTTTTAAACTGTACCTTCATTTAGAAAGCCAAATGGATGTCTTCCTCAACTCTCAAACTGCATGTCTATAAACACATGCTACAAATAGTATTTATTCAGTCAATACTTGTTAAGAATAAGATGTTCCCTTCTCTGATATAGTTACCTGAAAGATCCATGGTAGTGATGATTAGATTAAAACTCAATATCTTGAGTTTTTCACCAAATTGAAGTCTCATTACTAATGCAAATTAACAAACTCTCATGTGGAAAACTCAGTGTAATTAATTTTAGCTTCATTCAATTTAATTAGTATGGTCCCCTCAGAGGCATATAATATATTATAGGCTATAGAGATAAGTTAGTTACCTGGTTTAGTCTTTCCTACGCTGTGATGGCATCCAGAGGGGACACTGTTTGGGTACCTCAGCTCTAGCCAGGCCTTTGGGACTTCTATCTCTTGGACCCACTTTGCTTCTTTCCATTTTCATACCTTCTTTTCTGAATATTCTTCATTTTGTTTTCTTCACCCTGCTTAACTTACTATTTTTATGCTTAGGGAATCCTGTATGGGAAAACACCTCTGCATAGATTCTATTTTCCTCATAGTCAATGCTAAATGGTCCTTTCTTTTTGCTCTCTTTGATCAGAGATTGCTTTTGATGTGACTAAGGAGCCTTAAACTAATTGACTGATAATTCATTTAATATATTTCTAAGTTGAAAATTTGACACAAAAAATAGGGATCTTACCTGAGAAATGCCCTGGCATTGTGGTCAGTTGAAGTGGGATTGTGGGTGGCGATGCTTTTTGGATCTCCCACAACTGAAGAATTAATTATTCTCCATTTTAACTTTTCAAGTGATCTTTTCCCAGTACTTTTGTTGTTCAATATTAATTATACACATTTAAGTTAGAGGATACTGCTGCTGTTCTTGCTAACAGTAGTGAGTTACAGTGGGGATTATAAATACCATCTATTCTTGAGCATAATTCATATTCATTGAATCTTTGGATATTCACTTTTGGTATCCCATTGATCATAGGAGCCTGTAAAATAAATATGTGCAGACAGCACCCATTCTCAAACTTGTTATTTTGAAAATGCATCATAGCATGTTTTATTACTAATACTTGCATCCCTATGCCATGAAATGGGAAGGTGAATCTTTCTGTGAAAGATTTAAAATATCCCAGAGCACCTAGTATTATGGCATGGCATTTCTCATCACTGAGCTTAATTAAAGACCCTGTCTTCATGCTAAAGTGCCCCTGTTTGTCCCAGCTGTCGATGGTGTCATCACTGAGTGATGCTGCAAAGACCCGCATCAATGAGGCGTTTGAAGGGCAGCCTGCCTGGAAGGTTGTGCTCATCACAGCAGGAGGCACTGTCTCTTTCATTGCACTCAAGAACTTCCTATGGCAGGACGATAGTGAGTGTGCTGCTCTGTTTTGCATTGGAAAATATGAGGTTTTTGTTTTAAGTGATGTATGCTATGTTGCCTGAGTGTCACAATTTTTCACTCGTGTTCAAGCCACAGATGTTTCATTGGATTGATATCATGGTAATATTCGGTAATGGTATGCTATGTTTTTGTAAACACTCGTACCAAGAAGTACACATGTATTTTACAGGCTGCTCATTCTGGTCTGGCAGTGTGTAAAACAGATGGTACATATCCAAAAATTATGTAAATACAAATTCTACAATTTAAATAGCAATTGTGTTATTTAAAATATACTGGTTGAAATTATTTGGGAGGAAAAATTGTTTAGCAAACTTTTCAAAAATAAAATCCCTCATTTTCAGCTCCATATTGAAAAAATTTGTCATACTACTTTGCTTACACTTTCCCAATTCTAATGCACCTGGTATGACATTCCTGCCTCATGGTGAACCATAGCACTGTAAGCATTAATGCCTTTTTCTTTTGACACAGAGCTAATTTGGAAATAATAGTGGTCATTATATCACAATTATTTATTAAAAGTAGTTGATCAAATTAATTGTGCCATCAGTGCCATCACCAGACATCTGACAGCCTTTGCAATCTAATGCAATTGTGTCCTTTTTAGTGTGCAAACAGTAGTTTCGTTACTGTTTCAATCAAATTCAAGTTTAGTGTTCAACATTAAATCTTGTGTTCCAATTTTCATTCAATTTTACTCACTAGCAATGCACAGGCTTGAGGTTTAGGGATGCACCACAGACCCAAGCTGTCTCTTTATTCAGAGATTGCTGCAGTGTCAGTGCACTGACGATTGTAGTTTAGTTATGAATAAGTGCATTTTGCTATGTAATGAGTAAATATGTAATGCATTAATAGTGTAATTATATAATAAGCTTTTGAAGATCAGCATGTAGACCCTGTAACATAAATGTTGTGTGGACAGGCCTCTTGGAGCGAGGGAAGAGGACCGTGTTCTCCCTGGTGCGCAGAGTGCCTGCCGTGCAGAGGAAAATCAAGTCTGAGCTTGGAAAGGTACTGTTTGTATTTGTTAAGGGTAGGTGAGGATATCTAATACAACTTCAATGTAGTAGGATAGATTATTCTAGAAATCAGTGTTGTCAGCAATTAAATCCACATAAAAATGTTGACAAATGCAGATAGGTGGAAAGGCATAAAATATCAAATCACAGTAAGCAGTATTGCCAAATGCAAGTATTGAAGCCCAGTATTATGAATGGATATATTCATTGTCTGTGGCGATAAAAGTTCATTTATGTAACTCCATTCATGACCCCAATGTCATTCCTGAGCTACAGAAAAACCATTTTTGGTCTGTAATTCACAGTTCCACATTCAAATTGTGGACGAAAATAAATAGCTGCACACCTATTCCGTATTGCATGAACTCTACTTTACAAAAAATTTAATTCTTGCCAAAATTAAATCGGATACTGAATGATTAACAACAGATCTAAGGTGCAAGGTAGTCTTGATTTATATGAGGGCTAGTGGTCACACATTATTCTCATCAGTCACCACTTGATTCAGCCGACCTGATATCAGAGAGCTGGAGCACGGCTTGCATTGTGCATCAGGGTCGTTGTTGTGAGCAACCGTCCCTCAGTTGCTGCTCAAGTATCTTCAAGAGTATTCTTGACCTGAGGTGGTGACCAAATATTTATTGATGAGATTTATGGAAGATTTGGAATGTTCTGATGAAATGATGAAAAATTGTAGATCTTGTGATAGAGAATTGAGGATCCGGTGATGGAGAATTAGGGATCTGGTGATGGAGAATTGGAGATTCTGTGATGGAGAATTGGGGATTCTGTGATGGAGAATTGGGGATTCCGTGATGGAGAATTGGGGATTCTGTGATGGAGAATTGGAGATTCTGTGTTGGAGAATTGGGGATCCCGTGTTGGAGAATTGGGGATCCTGTGTTGGAGAATTGGGGATCCTGTGTTGGAGAATTGGGGATCCCGTGTTGGAGAATTGGGGATCCCGTGTTGGAGAATTGGGGATCCCGTGTTGGAGAATTGGGGATCCCGTGTTGGAGAATTGGGGATCCTGTGTTGGAGAATTGGGGATCCTGTGTTGGAGAATTGGGGATCCCGTGTTGGAGAATTGGGGATTCTGTGATGGAGAATTGGGGATTCTGTGATGGAGAATTGGGGATCCCGTGTTGGAGAATTTGGGATCTCGTGTTGGAGAATTGGGGATCCCGTGTTAAAGAATTAGGGATCCCGTGTTAAAGAATTGGGGATCCCGTGTTGGAGAATTGGGGATCCTGTGATAGAGAGACTGGGATCCTATAAAAGGAACTTAACACCATACACGAGTATTGTGTTCCATGGCAGGACACTGATGGTGAGCCTGGGACATAACACATCGACTGGGAGCCTCCTCACATCGCAGCACTTAATTTACTGATGTGCCTGAATGTTAGTTCGGAATGTAGTATCTATTGATTAGTTACACCGTGTTCCATTATTTTGTTCTTGGTAATTTAGTGTTATTCTTTCTAGATTCCTTTCATTGCAAAATGTTATTGCACATTTAATTAAGTGTATAATTGCAATTTATTTATAATTGTACAGTGATTAAATATTTTATTATTGCTCTGGCAATTGAGTGTAGTTTTCTCCCTTCCTATCGCAAAAAGAATAGAAAATACAAATTTTTCCTTTAAATCCTTGCTTATATGTCATACTTGTATGGAATATATTAGCTGTGTTGTATTGAAAGACAAGCCAAGTTGAAAATTGACTGCTTGACCACAAAAGCACAGTTCAAACATCAACACTGTTTTGTTCAGTTGTGGAGCAGTGGGAAATTTCAGTTTCAACTCCGGAATGACACAGAAGTGATTCATTCATCTGTCAGGTGAAACACCTTATGAATGGTTTTGAGTTTGGAATGAAATTTAGGGACAAACTTCCTGATGAAATGCGAAGTTTCCTGTCGCTGTAGTGCAGTGGCAGTTGCACCCCTACTCTCTGAGAGACTTGTGTGGTCCAGGTGCTAGACATCACCATTGTGGCTTCAAAGATGGCAAACTCCGTTCAAGATGAAAATTTTAAATCTTGACTGTACAAGCTTTAGTGCCTGAACCAATTTCAATCAAAGAGGGATTTTCCGGAGTCAACTTATTTGTACAGCAGGCGTTATAGCATTGAATAGGGAAATAGATACCCTATGAAATGAGATAAATTCGTGGTATCACGAATGTTACACTGCACTACCATCCTGTTGAGGGGAATATGAGGAAAGTTACTCTTCTTGTGGTCTACTGTTACCAACAACGGCGCCATAGGTGCTTCGAGTTGGCTCTAGCTCAGAGAAGTGATCACAAAACCCCGCTGTAAAATAAATCTTCAGCAAGTATACTACCAGATTACTTCAATGAAGATCAACACTGAGCTCAGGTACCTCCATTTTGCAGTGCTCCAGCTTAGTTTCATAGCGCAGCGACTTATTTTTCAGACCAACTTGTTTTGCTGCAGATGGAGGTTGTCTTATCTGCGGAGATGAACGAAGCCATCGATCACACGGCTTTCATGCTCCAGCTGCCTGAGAATGGATGGAAGAAAGATGAAATCTTGGAAGAAGTCAAAAGCTACGGGAAACTGGGTAGGTCGCTGTCTCAACTCTCTTCGAATAAGGTCGGAACCCTTCGGAACTTGTATCTTTCTTGTCCACTTTACTCCTTTCCATTTTCATGCCTTCTTTGCTGATTATTCTTATCCATTTCATCATTACTTGCTGTTTTTATGCGCAGAGGATCCACTATGGGAACACACCTTGTGCCTATATTCTCTATTCTCTAAGGTCCATACTAAATGGTCCCTTCTTTTTCGGTGCAAGATGGTCCGAAGCACTGAAGCGCTGCTATCTTTACTAGTCCAAACTGAATGCTTGATAACTCTGTTCAGGATAATTTCAGGTCAAGTATTTCATGGAATGTTAAGCAAAATTCCACTAGTGTTTCGCGCGTTTGTAGTCAAATCTGCGGGTCGATTCAGTGTTTAATGAGGTTTCCTCTCACCCATCTTTGAGGTGTCAAAGATAAATACAACAAAATGAAGTTATACGATATACGTAAAATTATTATTTTCTAAATCTACCCATCTATCTATCCATCAATCTAGTATAATACTAAAACTCTGGTCATTTTACTCGTTTGCTTGCTTGCAACCGTGCACACGTTTGTCTCTCGGAACTGAGATATTCGAAATTTATACTCTTCATTTAATCCTGTATTGTGGATA